>JAGKTI010010956.1:0-27397 GCA_018397915.1 Birgus latro
AGGAGCTAACAATTCTTTCCCGGCATTCGCTGGGTGGTGGCAGTCTACTCTTGTAACTCTGATTCATAGTGATGGTATCTTTTCTTATTTTCAGTAATTAACGCGGAGCCTAATTAGTGCATTATTATACTGGTGATAAAGCGGTGGAATCTTCTTATTTTATATACGATCCAAAAATCTCATTATTACACTGCTGTCAAAGTGGTGGGATTGGTAATTTCCTGTTTTATATACAGTCTAAAATCTCACTATTAGAATTCCTCATCCACTCTCTTGTTACTTTCTCTTACTAATCTTTTCACCCATAACATAAACTCTCTCTTCCGTCTCTCAACTTCTTTGACGTCCCTGTTCCTCATCCATGCATTGTATGCTTTGTTGTTTTGTGCCACAGCCTCTCTCACGTCTTCAGTCCACCATGCTGTTCCCTGAGCCCCCTTTCGTCTTCTCTTCACCCTACACATCACCTCACATGCTGCACAGATTTCTCTGTGAATATCTTGCACACACCTTTCACGTCCCCCTGCTCCAGTCTATATTTATCCAATCGCTCCTTCACTTCCCTTTTATATTCTGCCTTTATTCCATCTTCATGTAACATTTCTACCCTCCTTGTAAGGACTACTTCCTCCTGTCCTTCACTTCTTCTCTTTCTCCATTTTGTTTGAACCTTGATTCCCCCAACCTCTATATACTCTTGCATCCATTACACTCCTTCTCATCCTTTCATCCACACACACACAGTCATTCATTGCCATCCGTTCATTCAGTTCATCATCCACCCTTCTCCTCAATCGCTGTGTATACCTATGGATCATTTTGTGCCTGAAGAGGGTATTAGCTATCATCAACCCCCTCGCAGCACAAATTTCCACTAAAGCACTGCCATTCTCACCCATCTCTGCAGGCACACCCCACTCACCAACCACTCCATCCACCTCCACATTCTCTACTTTCCCATTCATATCTCCAATCAAAAACACTCTCTCATTCCTGTCAAACTTTTCCACGCACACTTCCACATTTGTCCAGAACTCTTCTCTCACTCTGCTTGCACGATCGTGCGTTGGCGCATACACGCACACAATCGCCCACATCTGTAGTCCAGCTTTCACTCTTACCCACACAATCCTTGAGCCAACTGATCCATACTCTCTTACATTCTTCTTCCATCTGTTACTCACAGCAGTACACACTAAACTTATGATTCCTGGAATTATGTTACAAATGCTACAATTATGTAATTACAAACACTAGAATTATGTAACTAGCATTATGTATGCAGCATGTGTTAGGAGTGTGATGCTGTATGGTAGTGAGACCTGGGCAGTAAAGGAAGAGGATATTCGTAGGTTTAAACGTACAGAAATGACAATGATTAGTTGGATGTGCAGTACGTCCCTGCGTGCAAGGCCTGGGGGGGCTGGGTTTACGATAGAAGAGTTGAGAGGTAGGATGGGACTGGAGTGTATTGGTGTTGTGATGAGGAGAGGTAGGCTGAGGTGGTTTGGACATGTGGAGAGGATGGGGGATGATAATTGGGTACAGAGGGTGAGAAGTGTTAATATTGGGGGAGGGGTAGACCGAGAAAGACATGGGACGAGGTCATTAAATGTGACTTAAGGGTTAAGGGACTGAATAGGGAGGCTGCCAGAGATCGAGCAGCGTGGAGAGTCGCCATTAGGTGACCAAGGCCGACACATGCAAGCATGTTGGAGCCTTCAAAAACGAAAACGAAACACTAGCATTACTGCAATATTGTTACAATTATCGCTACAATTATGTAACTATAAACACTGGCATTACACCAATTATGTCACAGTTGCTACAATTATGTAACTGCAATCTGTTACAACCACATTTGTGACAGTTGCATTAACACCATGTAACTAGAATGTAATTACAATTTAGTAATAACCAGACTTGTGTAACAGTTGCTTTAACACAATTAACTACAATTTGTTACAAACACAGTTAGTGACAGTTGCATTAACACGAAGTAACTACGATTTTATTATAACCACAACTGTGTACCAGTTGCACCAACACAATGTTGTGTTACAAGCACACTTGCATAACAGTTGCATTTACTGTGTAACTACAACTGCATTAACACGATGTAACTGAAATTATGAAACAATATTCTTTCATTTATGTTATGTTTACAATATTATGTATTTCACTAAATTAGCTTACAAGCTGATTTTCATGTATGTATAATATGTATTAATATGTTATGACAATATGTACTGTGGTTGGTACGACAGCTTTGCGTGACTGAGCGATATGTAGGCATTATAGACACTAGTATATATCTCATATCACAATGTGCAGGATGTAGTGTCTGCTGGAAACATACACAGCTTCTCAATAGGAATGTCATTCCATATAACGTATATCCACAAACCTGTTGTCCCAGACCATCGAGAATGTTTTAACACATGATGTATCTCAAACAATCTCTGTAGTCCAGACGACCAAAAATTTCGTGATGTATTCAAACACGTGGGGTAATCAGCTCTAGTCGGTTAGCCCACGTGAATGGAAATCTACCATACACTACATCACACACGCACATATCCCCTCCGAGCTGTATATATCAGAGAGATTCCCTTCAGGTTAGAAGGGGTTAGAGAGAGGCCGAGAATACAATAGAGGGCAGGAAGTAGGAGATAGGGTCATTTAGGAGGTTTGCCAACATGCTACGTTATGTCAATAACACTTCCATATAACTATGTACAGTAAACTCTGTAACCCAACAGTGTTATGTAACTCACCTTGCTAACGATACACAAAGGGGGAAGGTGAGAAAGAGAGAGACCTACCTATTCACTCTACTCGACGACGCATCATTTTACTAAGCAGCGGCAAGTTCGAGCCATATGACGCCTCACGACTGTATACAGATCGTGCTTCGAAAATCTACAATTACAACTAACCTCCCTATCTCTCTTCATCTGTCTACGGCAGCGTTCATCGATATTGGCAGCAGCAGTGCACAATAGTAAACTACGATAAACTACACCCATCAATACTCCTACCTCAAGTCCCTGAGTGTCGCCGGCAGCTGATGAAGTCTACATGTGTCACTCCGAACATTTCAGTCACCGAGAGAGAATCAACCTCAAAATCGACTTTTAAGCTTCTGTGAGTACTTTTATGGTCGTACTCCATCTTTTCAAATCATTCCTAACCTATCTAGGAAAAAAAATGGTCGAAAATTGGCTGGCACTGGGGTGCCATGACGGTCCCAAGTCGACCAGCAAGCAGCTGGTTAAGTGTGGGACTGTACACCTCCTGACATGTGAGGGGGTTTGAAGCGATGCTTAGGAAGGTCCTAGGAAACAGACTGCCCAGCACCAGAACCCGCACCCTATATCGAACATCCATGGGTAAACATGAGGACGAGGAAGAAGGAAGTGTTGCAAAACTCTTCCTCTGAGCTGAAATAAAACTCGGCTTGAAGACCGCCCTGGGTGATGTAGGATGGCCAGTGCCACAATTAGAAGCCCCAGAATTGGAAGGAGTTTCCACAGGATTAGCATCCTGCGAGGAGGACATTATATGCTTCAGAGCTGAAGCATTAACGGTCTGTCCAACACTATCCCCAAAAGGGGCCCTGACCACAGGCGAACCTTCAGCTGCAGCTTCCACCTGGCTAGACCTCTCAGCCTCTGGGGCACATGGAACAGGAGAGTTGTCGACACAAGGTTCAACAACAGAGACATTAGGTGAAGGTGAGAGAAGGCGACATTCTTGGTCTCCACTCCAGAGGAGCACTCAGGATTCTACCAGGGTGCAGGACTCTTGGGAAAATGACCAGACGTCTTGGGAGTAGATAAAAGAGCTACCGAGTGCATCACATCAGTAAAATATGCCACCGTCTCATCAGTGCTGTCAAAATCATCCAAAGATTGGTCAGTGGAAATTAACTCCTTAAAAAGCTGCCAATTCCAAGTGTCAGCGAGGAAAACGATCGTGCGTTTCACACAGAGCAGATGTTAAGACAATAGAGCAGTGGTCAGTGCCATGCAAGTCCGGCAACACCCTTCAAGTAAAATCTAAAACTGTAGTAGATGAGCACAGAGACACATCAATGGTTGTAAAAACACCAGCTTGACTATGAAAGTACGTCATATCCCCAGAATTCAGAAGCCGCCAGTTCCTCATCCTCCACTAAAGATGCAAGCCAAACACCTCAAGGGTTGGTTGTGCAGTCAGCCCCACTGTGGGTGATGACCATTTAAGTCGCCCAGTAAAGGAAGTGGGGAAGGAAGATCATGAAGAAGGTTGTCATTATCCACTCTCTCAACAGGAGCACTAAGAGGGAGACAGAGACTACACACTGTATGACGACAGCGACGGGAAATCTGAATGTCAACAGCCTGCCGTGGAGTTGAAAGACTTCGACAAGTTAATGAGACATCACAGCAAACTAGAACAACACTAACACCAAAATGTCCTTGGCCAGGAAGAGGCTTAGAATAAAACACATTGTAACAAGGAGGATCGGAAGGAGCAGCATCCCTAACCATGGTCTCCTGGATACATAGGCATACTGGAGAAAACCAGGAAATAAGACTATGCAACTCCTCCCAACGAGCAAGTAAACCATGATAATTCCATTTCATTATAGATCCCATAGTGGTGTGGTATTATATTATGGTACTTTCTGTACCAGAGTCCTGGACACTGGGGACCTTGATGGGTTTCTGAGCACTTGGCCGAGGATTAGGTTTTGTAACAGGTTTCCTAACCATGGCTAACCCCTTAGAGGAGGAACATGAGATAACTGATTTTGAAGACGGCAAAAGGGAGGAAGAAGAAAGCTTGATAATGGTCTTCTTTTGTCGTGGAACAAGACTGGCTTGGCAAGGGGACTGCAAGCTGCCTCAGCTGGAACAGAGCAGGCAGCGACACCATGAGAAGGAGTACGATCAGTAGCGCGTGCCACAGGACGAGGATCTTGAGAGGGAAGGGTTTCATGGAGCTGAGCAGGTGCATCAATAACCCAGGCATCAGCACTGTCTGGTAAGGGCTGGATCATAAACGAAGAATCATCTGCAGCCTACACCCGTCCAAAATTCCTGAGAATCCGGAGCAGAAAGTGTAGTGGGCTCCATGATAGAAACTTTTGGTGGAAGGAAGTTTCCAAACATTCTGAGGAGCCACAGCGATGCTTGCCATGCACAGGAGGAACATTGTTTTTTTAAATTCTTTTTTAGATACGGCAGGACAAGGAAATGCATCAACATGGGAGTCTGCCACCACCATGGAAGGCAGCAAATCCTCAGCCACCGGAGTGGAGTCAAAAGCAGTTGGAGTAGAGGGAGGGCAAACACTATTTTCACATGCATTACTAATTTCAGGGACAACATTCGCCAAATCACCAGATGGGGAAGTGGTCACCGTAATGGGTCCAGGCAACTTCTAAGACATAAAAGGATGCACAGGTGCTCCAGTAAGGCCAGAAGCTTTAGTAACCCAATGCTGAAAGAAGAGATTCTGTGTCCTAAACATGACTTCTGGAAATTAAACCTCACGTGTACAAATGGTCAAAATTTCCTTTTCAAGGCAGTACCTAGGAATGTTTCTAGAAGATACAGCATGAAGACCCCCACACTGATAGCATTTATGGGGACCTGGTCAGTCACTAGTATGACTGGACCTGCCGCAAGAGACAGACACCAGGAAAGCCAGCCTGTGCATGGTGACAAAATCTGCTAACACGTCCATAGCCTTGACAGTGGAAACAGTACATTCGGGTTGGCACACACGGCTTCACAGGAAGTGATATCCATGCCAGTTAGCAGATGTAGGCAACATCAACTTGTCAAAAGTCTGGAACAAGGTCAGAGTCAGGGTCAAGATGCCGTCTATCTACTTCTGAAACTGCTCAGCTTTCACCACAGTTCCTTCATCAGTCGCTCCTCTGAGGATTGGAGGAAGTCACGGAAAAAATATCAGCGCCAGAAATGGATGTCAAAGGCATTAGGCAGGAGCTCTCTTCTGAGGAGGACACTCAGCCAGGATGCTTCAATCCACCGGTGTTGAGATTTTAGGTTCCATCCCACATGCAGACAATATGGCACAGTGCAAATGAAAAATGTCAATATTCAGCACTGAGTTCCCAACAGAGGATTTTAGGACTACATACTTTCCATATGATGCAGGCACTGTCTCTACTGGACTTAACTCCAGAGCACCACCAACCCGATGAGAGCGCTTCACAGTCCCAGCACGACGCTGGGGCAAAGGGGGGTAGTCCCCAGGGGCCTGGTACGGCGCCACAGTGGCAATGAGAGAGGAAGAGTCAGAAGAATGGCCAGGGACAGGTACTGCGTCGTCAACAACAGTTTTATATAAATCCACCATATATCATTAAAAAGTACCTTCATTCCCCCCATCCCTCCATCCACCACAGAGCCCAACAAGGGGAGGTCATATGACAGGGATAACACGACTGGCAACCCCAGTAATAGTGAGAAAGGATATGCAGGGATTCTGGGCAAGAGTGACTCCAGGACGATAGGAGCCACCAGGCCACAAGTGCCCACTTGACCCTAGCCAATGCATGGTCTGCTGATCTGCATGGCCGGGCTGGACCAGATTGTCTGTCAGTCTGGAATAGGGGACCAAAGAGGTGTGTTGCTAGCTGCCGGGTGCATCATGCAGCATTGCTCAACCTCCAGGACTCCAGTCTCCCAGCATATAGGACATCATGCACAGCAAATATGTGGGGAGACAAAAACCCCACCCAAGATGGAAAATGGGCAGGGACAAGCAACATCACCAGTAGGCCTCCTCTACCGGTGATGTGGGGGGTGCTTGGTCCACGAGGCTGACAAATACAGAACCCTACAAAGGCTGGCATGCCTCGAGAGTAGGTGGCACTGCAAGCCATCCTTCAAACCCCGTCACCACATCAAGGTGACCCTTCTCAGCACTGTTCAGCGACCATAAAGATAGAGATCTGGATCCAGATGAAGATAACAGTATTCTCAGAAGAAAAACGGAAACCATGAGTCTCAGCCCACTGGGAAGCCGTTAAATGCCAGCACCAACTTCTTGCCAACCAAAGACATCCGAGACGCAGAGACAGAGACTAAAAAGTCATCAATATACAGAGAGTCACAGACCCCGTTGGGGAGTACACTGATAACACTGCTGATAGCCACAATGAAAAGCATGACGCTAAGGTTACTCCCCTGCGGCATCCTAAATTTAAAAAGACGGTAATTAGAAACCACACCCCCATTCCACACCCTTAAAAAAATGGTTAGATAAAAACTGCTTAATAAAAACAGGCAAACGGCCACGAAGACCAAACTTATGAAAAGAAAGTAAAATGCCATGATGCCAGGCAGTGTCGTATGCCTTCTCCAAATCGAAGAAGACTGTTATGTGGTGTTGATTTGTGGAGAAAGCCTCACAGACAGAAGATTCTAAGGACAGTAAGGCATCAGAGGTAGACTGCATTTTATGAAGATCATACTGGGCTCTGAGAAGTAATTGCCCCTCTCTGAAAAGGATACGAGCCGTTCATTTACCTTCTTCACCAACATCCTGCAAATACAAGAGGCCAGAGAGATGGGGCGATAATTTTCTGCCTGTAGATGATCCTTTCCAGGCTTGGGGATGGGGATAACCACAGCAACACCCCAAGAAGACAGAAACTCATCATTACACCAAATTGTTTTATATAGCGCAAGTAAAAGGGAAGGGGATTCGTCAGACACATGACTTAAAAAGGTGTATGGGATATCATTATAACCTGGAGACGAATCATGACACTGTGTCAAAGGTGCTTGAAGCTCAGTTACAGAGAAGGGGACATATATTCACTCCCAGAACAGTTGAAACTGAGACCACAAGAGTCTAAGCTCCGACTATGGCGTGCAGAAGGCAATGCAGTGTCCTTTTTAGACTCACTAGCAAAATGACCAACAAAGAGTTCAGCAATAGCAAAGGGATCAGTCAATCTTACCTGCATCAAATAAAACAGGAGGGGAGGGAACTGTAAATTTTTGCTGAAATTTTCCCCAACTTGTTCCACAACTGGGTGAGGGAAGTCCTTGAGCTGAGCTAGGAAACTTAGGTCTTCCATGATGCACTCTGATCTCTTCCAGTACCAGCCGTGCATGAGAGCACGCCCTCCGAAAGGCCACCAAACACAGCGAGTCCCCATGATGTCGGCGATGGCAAGAGAAGGCGACACGCTTGGCCCTCACTACAGAGGAGCATTCAAAGGTCCATCAAGGAAATTGGACGTTTAGGAATTTGACCAGAAGACGTGAGAATAGATAAAGAGCTGCTGAATGCATTATATCAGTTATATATACCGGTATATGTATAATTTTTATATAAAGAAGAAGGAACCAAAGGCCAGGGCCTGCAAACTGTTCCTTCCAAGAAAAACCAAAAACAATACAACAGAGAGGCAAATTCAAGACCCATTCATATTGAGATTCGTGGACACATTGTGTATACATGACTGGGGATCATAGGAAGTAGGAAATACCAACAGAGAGAGACAGTTCTAGAGTTGACCCTTTGCATAAATGAAGGCCAGGGAGTAACGGTTAACTCTTGCATAAGATAGATGGACAGAAACGGGACGAGAGTTTGTTGCTAGACGGGTGCTATTCGCCCATCGTAGTGTTGGAGGGGTGCAAGCAGATAGCTCACAGAAGCAGTGACCGTTGAAGTAGCGACAGAAAAGAGATAAAGATGCAACAATGCGGCGAGGAAACAGAATTGAAGGGAGCCAGTAAGAGGAGGAGAGTGAATGAGATGGAAAGCATTTGACTCAACCTTGTTGAGAAGAGCTGTATGTGGGGAGCCTCTCCATCAGAACTGCCATAGTTGTCCACAGTGCGGTAAGAGAAACATAACTCTCTAGAGTAGCCAGTTCGCCTTATTCAGGCACCAGTGGGGATGATGACATTGTGGCTCACACTCACGAGGCGTTAAAATATTCGGGAAGCAGTCACTGCCATGCAAATCGGGCAACACATCCCGACTAAAATCTAAAATAGCTGAGCACAGAGATAAGTCAATGGCCGTGTAAACATCAGCCTGACTATCAAAGTACGTCATCTTACCTGAATTGAACACCTCTAACTGCCCATCCTCCACCAAAGAAGTCTGTATAGTACCTCCAGGGTTGGTCATACTGTCACACCACAATGGCTGACGACCATTAAGATCACCCAGTAAAAGTAAAGGGGATGGAAGGTCACGAACAAGGTGACCAAGATCTACCTTCTCAACAGATGCACTAGGAGGGAGATAAAGACTACACACCATATACTGATGGTGAAGGAAATCTGAAGAGTGACACCCTTCATGGGAGTGGTATGTCAGCTAAGTGAATGGGATAACATTGGAGAGTACCTCCATGATATCCTTGGCTGGGGAGAAATGAGATTAAAACACATGGTAGCCAGGAGGCCCAGAGGGAACAGAGTCACCAACCTTGGTCTCCTGGATACTCATACATACTGGTGAATATTGGGCAATAAGGTGACGCAATTCCTCCCAACTAGCACACAAACCCTGACAATTCCATTGAATGATAGTCCCCATAGTTTATGAAGAATCAGGATAAGGGGGGAGACAACTCTGCTCCGGGAAAGTGACTAGATTTAGTTTGATGCTTAGAAAGGCCCTTATGATAAGACTGCCTGACACCATTATGCTGCACTTTGTACTGACCACCTGAAGGCAACCTGGAGGATGAAGAAGAAGGCCAGACAATGGTCTCCTTCTGTGGTGGAGTAAGAGATGGCTTGGCAGAGGGACTGGAAGTTTCTTACCTGGAACAGAGCAGGCAGTGCCACCAGAATACAAGATATATCTTGATGGACATTCTCTTCCAAAAAAGTCCTGTCTCGTCAAAGTTCAAGACCTGTTTTGTACTGTAGCCACCCTCTGCAATTATTCATTTCAGTTCATCAGAGAATGCTGCCGCCACCACTGAATGCGCACCTGACATTCTCATGTAGCACAGGCTTGCCCACTTCCTGAAGTGGTAAAACCAGCCATGGCTACCTATTAAGATTTCACTTGCATCTAAATTTCTCCTCACCTTTAAATCGTTCCAAAGGGAGAGTGCCTTGGTACAGATGAGTGACTGACTCGTGGGTGACTTCTGCCTGGTCTGGTCCTCCACCCACGTTCAGAGCATCCGCTCAATCTCCTCCATAACTGGCTCCCTGTGGCGGGTGATACGAGGTACGGTGAGGTTTGCAATCTTCCCAGCGGCGGTGCTGATGGCGGCAGCCTTCTTTACAAGTCGAGACAGTCGACTGTGGCAGATGGATAGCCGAGGTGACGTCACACGTGACCTCGCCTTTGTTGTGCCGCTTCAGAATATCTAACTTCACTTCCACTAAAACGTTCTTATGCTGGCACTTCAGGGGAACATCAATGCCTGCACACCGCTTACGGGGACTAGGTTCACCACTACCACCACTAGCACCACCACTAACTCCACCACGTGCAACACCCTGACCAGATATTGTCTTACTTATTTAGCACAAAAGTTACAGAAAATCACACACCACACAAGATTAGTATCACTGCCCTACTCACTGGCACTGCTGAGACACAGTTACGATGCACTACGATAGTGGCTTGCGTAATATTGTTGATGTAACACGATGTGGGGTAGGGGAGCATACGAGAGATCCTCACTCGGTCATGGGCGGTTCAAAAGGATGATATGGATGCTATGTGTGCGCGGGTTGAGCGATAGGTGTGGGTGGGCTGCCTGAGGGTTTCTGCTGACTCTGGCGGGCGGGCGGGCTCAGCTGGCCGTTCACAATGATAAGCAGTTATCAAAAAAGAGGAAGGTAGACAGAGAAAAGGAAGCTGAGTAAACCGCCGATCGGTAGTTAAAACCAAATTTAAACATGTAGACAGATAATTGAGTATAGCGATAGTTACTAAAGGACAGACAGACGACGAAAGACAGATATACAATTTACAAGAAACACAGAGAAAATTGAAAACCAAACAGACAGACAGACAGAAAAAAAAAGAACAAGAAGACAGATAGGGTGACAGGAGGGAGTAAGAGAAAAGAGAGAAACAATTTAGTGGAATCAGACAGACAGGCAGACAGAAATGATGGAGTGAGTGAAAAGAGAGAAGCCAGAAAACAAAAGAATAATGACTTTATGGTAATAATGGAAAAGTGAGCAGTGGGTAAGAAATTTATTAAATCTGACGAATTGTTTTAGAGAGAGAGAGAGAGAGAGAGAGAGAGAGAGAGAGAGAGAGAGAATGGGAGATGTGTGAGTAGGAAGAATGTTGAAATAAGGAAAAATAAATGAGGTGAATGTATAAAAGTGTGGTGGGATGAGAAGAGTCTTCGAGGGATGGGGTGGGAGATAACAGGGAGAGGAGAGGAAGTGAGGGAAGAAAATGGAGGGATTGGAGGAAAAGGGAGAGAAGCTGTATTCAAAGAGAGATGGGGAATGGAAGTGAAAAGGTAAATACAAGGAGTTAAGGGAATGGGAAGGAGGAAAAGTTGAAAGGGTGGGCATTGTCAGGGGGTAGCTGAGAGGGAAAGGAAGAATGGAAAACGGAGGGAGGAGACGGAACTGAAGAGAGAGAGAGAGAGAGAGAGAGAGAGAGACAAAAAAAAAAAAAAAAAAAAAAAAAAAAAAAAAAANTTAAGGGAATGGGAAGGAGGAAAAGTTGAAAGGGTGGGCATTGTCAGGGGGTAGCTGAGAGGGAAAGGAAGAATGGAAAACGGAGGGAGGAGACGGAACTGAAGAGAGAGAGAGAGAGAGAGAGAGAGAGAGAGAGAGAGCGATACAAACGCGCTGGAAATAAAGACTACGGACACAACTTAAAAGGATGAATTAAAACAGTGAGAGGAACATTAAGAAAAAATAATAATAATGTAACGATACTGAGATTAAGAAATAATATATATGAAGCTGGACAAAGCAAAAGAAAAAATGTAAAGGAAACGACGGATTCGAAGAAAGAGTAAAGGGAGATGAGATGGATAAATACAAATGAAATAGAAAATCATAAGAAACTACAAAATTTAGTGAGATGGAATTAAGCAGAGTGATAAACAAAACGACTGAAATAAAGTAATTGATGGCGTGAAAATGGATAAAATGGTAGTAAAGCAAGACAGAAATGTGATAGGAAGAGAATGGGATGGCAATTGATGAGGAGAACATAGATCAGGTTGGAAGATAAGAAGGGGAAAAGTGTGACTGCATTAATGACATCAAAATAGCATCGTCTTATCTAAAACATCCCCACGCAGAACAGGTTAGATACAGGACCTTGTGATACTAACACATAAACAACACGAGAAAGTGAGAGAACCATCTTGCAATAATGTAATTTAAACGCGTCTGTCCAGGAAAGAATGTGACTAAATGGGAGGAAAGAAGATACATTTGAAGAGGATAAGCCAAACCAGGAATGGGATAAGCTTAGCCAGTTAAAGTATTGTGGTACACACTGAACATGAGAAGCCATAAAAGTGACTCTGGTTGCCTGAAGAAGGGATGGATTATCTTGGGGCTTTGCATCATTCAGAATATTTAACTTCACTTCCTTTGAAACGCTTTTACGTTAGCACTTCACAGGAACATCACCCACACCAGTGCTTGCAGGCTGCTTATTCAGACTAGGGTCACCACTGCCACCAATAGTACCCACTAACCCCACAATGTGCAGTGCCCTGACCAGACATTATCACACTTTATTTAGCAAAAAAATGACACAAAATCACACACCAAACACGCTTAGTATCAGTGCCCTAATCACAGGCACTGTTGGGATGCAGTTACGATGCACTACGAAAGCGGCTTGCGTAACATTGGTGATGTAACACGATGCGGAATAGGCGAGCATACTAAAGATCTTCAGTCGGTGACAGGTAGTAGGTGAAGAACGATATGGGATGTGTATTGGGTAAGTAATTGGTGCGGGGGCTGAGAGAGAGTTTCTGCAAATTCTGGTGGGCGGGTGGGCTCGGCTGATTGCGAAGCGCGCGTGATTTACACTTTTAACCGATCACCCCCGGACGATATCTCGCAGGACCCATCACAAAACCAGGGGTTGGCTTATGGTAGGCAGGGTAGGGTGGTATTTGTATCTCCATTGCAAATCCGGGGTATCGCACATCAGGGTATTGTACAGCGGGATATCCCTGTATTCTTCATATGATGTGAACACCGACTTATCCAGGCCTAATTCCAGAGCCATACTAACCTGATGTGAACATCTTCCAGTCCCAGTTAAACACTGGGGCAGAGGAGGATGTTCGTCAGGGACCTGACAAGGCTCCAGAGTGGCAATAAGAGAGTGGCCAGGGACATATACAGAGTCGTCAACCAAAGTATTGTTAACATTAACATTAATCATGTAACCCCCCCCCACCCACCACAGAGCCCAAGAACGGGAGGTTTTATGCCAGGGATAACACAACTGGCAACCCCAGAGCTAGTGAGTATAATACGTGGATAACGACTGGGGGACCTGGGCACGGGTGACTCTAGGATGATAGGAGCCACCAGGTCCCTCAGTGCCCACTTAACCCTAGCCAATGCATGAGCAGCTGATTGACCTGGTAAAGTCCAACCTGGCTGCCTGTCTAGCCAGTATAGGGGACTAAAGAGGTGTGCTGCTAGTTGCAGGGAGCATCATGCAGCATCGCTCAACCCTCAGGATTTCCGTCTCCTAGCATTGCGGGATGCCATGCACAGCAAACCCGTGGGGAGACATAAAGCTTGCTCAAGATGGAAGTTGGGCAGGTATGAGCAACATCAACAGCAGGCCTCCTCTGCCAGTGATGCTGGGGGTGCTTGGTCTCTGAGCATTCTAAAGAGCCACTGCGACACTTGTCATGAACAGGAGGGACGTTGGGTTTCTTGGATATGTCAGGACAAGAAGATACATCAACAAGAAAGTCTGTCATTACTACAGAAGGGAGCAAACCCTCAGCCACAGAAGTGGGGGCAGAGAAAGTTGGAGTAGAATGTGGGCGAACACCACTCCCACATGCATTACCAATTTCGGGGACAACATTGGGCAAATCACCAGCTGGGGAAGTGGTCACTGTAATAGATAGAGGCAACTTCTGGGAAACAGAATGATCCACTGGCGCTCTAGAAAGGACAGAAGCATAAGAAACCCTGAACTGAAAGAAGAGAGCCTGGGCCCTCCTCTTTGCTTGTGGAAATGAAACCCTCTCACAGGACATAGAGTTGTCAAATTAAGTATTTTTAATGCTAACATTAAACTGTTATGTATGAAGTATTTTTAACATTAACATTAAATTGTCCTGTATGAAGTATTTTTAACGTTAACTTTAAATTGTCATGTAAGTCCCCAAAAAACTTTATTCCCCCATACCTCCACCCACCATTTACCCCAAGAAGGGGAGGTCTTATGCCAGGGATAACACCACTGGCGACCCCAGAGGTAGTGAGGGAGTATACGCAAATGACCGGAACGTGGGCAAGGGTGACTCCAGGACGATAGGATCCACTAGGCCCCCCACAGTGCTCACTTGACCCTAGCCAACAGATGACCAGCCAATTGACATGGTCGGGCCTAACCAGGCCGCGCGCCTAGCCAGAATAGGGAACCAAAGAGGTATGTTGCTAGCTGCAGGGAGCATCATGAAGCATCACCCAACCCCCAGGACCCCCATATCCTAACATTACGGGACGCCACGCACGGGAAACTCTTGGAGAGACATAAACTCTGCCCAAGATGGAAGTTGGGCAGATGATCAACATTACCAGCAGGCCTCCTCTACCAGTGATGCAGGGGGTGCTTTGTCCATGAGGCTGACAAATGCCAAACCCTACAAATGTAGGCACAACTCCAGACGTTAGACAGCACTGCCAGCCATGGTTCAACCCCCGCCATCACGTCAAGGTGACCCTCCTTCAGTGGGGTTATCACTGGATGATGATTTTCCATCATGTATAATGTGACGTGCTAGGTATATCTGATTAAGGAAAAAAAATAATAGTTATTCACATTACTTTGTATTTACATTTAAAGAAAATTATCCTCCATATAATGAAGAAGCAATCTGAATTGACATTTTCTGTCGAACAACAGAAAATGAAATTTTACTACCGGAGAATTACGAAAAGCTTATGGTAGCATACTTGTTGACAGAGTTAGGAAAACAACAGATGAATTAGTTGAAGTGGAAGAGGAATGCTTTAGAAAGGGAAGAAGTTGTATTGATCTGATATTCATCCAAAGGTGTTTGGTGGAGAAGATTCTAGAGAAGGGAAAATAAGTTATATGCTGCCTTCATGGATTTCGAGAAAGCATATCATAGAGTGGATAGACAAGGAATGTTGAAAGTATTAAAATATATATGGGTAAGTGGGAAGCTGCTGAAAATTATATATGAAGGCACTAGGGCTGCAGTATTTATGGATGTGATTTTTTCTCTGTGAATATTGGACTGTACCAGGAATGTTTCGTGCCTACATGGTTGTACATTTTGTATAATGGATGGAATTATAAAAGAGATACAAGGTAGGGCAGTGGATGTTGAAGTGGGCTTAGTAAGAGAAGGCAGCGTTTGGAAACTTCCCATTCTGTTATTTGCAGATGGTACTGTTGTTAAGTGAAGACGAAGGGTAACTGCAAGGCTTGGTGAATGTTTCGGAAAGTATACAAGAAACGGAATCGAAAGGTAAATGTAATGAAGCGTAAAGTTGTGGTCTTTGAAAGAAATAAGTCACTGAATGCACAGTGCAGCTGGACAATGAGGAAATGGAAAATGTGAGTGCATTTAACCCGAGGCGTCCTGTCGACTTATGGGTACGTTACGTTTTATCACGGTGACACCCAACGATGTACCCATATGTGATGCACTTGCAATGTCAGTCATTTGCACATTTTTCAAGTTTCATGGGTGATTTTTGGTAGGTGTATGTGGGAGACCTTCCTCTACCCGCCCTCAGGTGGAGATACTGCTTGGCCCCACCTGACTCCCTTCTGCCCCCACACGCCATTTTCTCGGCAACTCACCTGTTAGCAGTGACATGGCCAGTAAAGACATGTCGCGCCACGGTCTCTCCGATGACGAAATTCACGGCAAAAGTGATTCCTGATGTGGAGGACAAAGGAAGAAACAAGCCAGAGGAAGAAACAAACAGAAGTGATGAGGTGTTAATGTCGTAAAGAAAGGTGCCATATGTTGATGTTTTTGGTGAGTGAACAACGCTTATATCCCCTATATTTTTGTGTGAAAACCAATATACTCTTGTACTACTTATAAATTCGTACCAAATAAATAAATACCAAAATTGAGTGGTTTGAAATAGTTACCCTCCTATACTACCATTTTCTCTGCAGCCAGACCAGCCATAAAGAGCGAGCCAGTTGAGGGTACTCTTACCTGTATTGGGCATTTTACGCTCAGATGGGTGATTTCTCTATGAACTTTCGGTATTTCTGACCAACCAAAGACAGAGTTTTGAGCCAATTTTTTCCCCAAAAATTGGTCGGGATTGTGTGTGTGTGGGGGGGGGGGCAGGTTTTTGAAAATTCGGTTGGATGTGGACGGGTTAAGTACCTGGGTAGTGTGATGTGTCAGGATAGGAGTTTGGAGGATGAAATGTTTGAAAGGGTACATCAGGGAAGAAAGGTTGCTGGTTCATAGAAAGCAGTGATAAGAAACAGGGAAGTTAGCATGGAAGTGAAAAGGTCGCTGGATGACAGTATTGTGACCCGCACAATTACAGATGGAAAAGAAGCTTAAACCTTGTTGAATGACAGAAGTCATGAATGAGAGCGGCGGGAATGAGGTATCTGAAAGGGGCGAGCAGAGTTGCATGGAGACAGACTTACAAATGAAGGTGTAAAGGAACGTTGTGATGTGGATATGGATGTTTTAGAAAGCGATATAAGAATACACTGAGACGTTTGGCCTAATGGAGAGGATGGAGGGTGAGAGACTAAGTACAAAGTGTATGTGAGTGGAATGGAGGGAAGGAGAGGGAGGGGGAGATCAAGGATGAGATGAAGAGATGGAGTAGAGAGGTGTACAAGAGAAGGAGGTTTAATCTGGAGGTAGGGCAGCAAAATTGGAGGGGACATGGCCACGTGATGACTTGTTTGTGGCCACCTTTTACAGTATTAAGGTGTCTGGTTATAGTTAAATAGATTGATCTTTTGCCAACATTTTTTTAGTTCCTTCCTCGTCTTTCACCATCAAGTTACACCCACCTTTTCGTCTATAACTCAGTATTTTGAACCCATACTATCCCGCTGATGCTAAAGTGGGAGCAGATAAGAGATGGGGTAGGCGATTGACTCAGAATTTTCAACAGAATAAGAAAATGTTCTGGAAGGAGGTGAAAAGGGTGCGAAAGGAAGAGTCTGGGAAGGAAGAGCGGGTAAAAGCAGAGGATGGAAGGATGTTAATTGAGATGGATGCAGTAAGGAAGAGATGGGCAGAGGAGGGAAGGGAGGCTGAGATTGTGGCAGATGGAAGGGTGCAAAGAATAATTGTGTTGGGGGAGTTGAATGATTCTTTGATTACAATGGAGGAAGTGCAGGAGACAGTAAAGGAGATGAAAACAGGGAAAGCTGCAGGTATGGATGGGTGTGCTGTGGAATGCCTCTAAGGTGGTGGTGCGACTATTGTTGACTGGTTAGTAAATTTGTTGAATGTGTGTTTTGTTAAATGTATGGTGCCAATTGACTGGGTAAGTGCTTGTGTGGTCCTGTTGTATAAAGGTATGGGTGATAAGTATGAATGTACTAACTTTAGGGGTATAAGTCTGTTGAGTGTTGTAGGCAGAGTGTTAATTAAGAAAGTTAGAGAGGGTACAGAGGGAGTGATTGGTGATGAACAGTATGGCTTTAGGAGAGGGAAGGGATGTGTGGATCAGGTGTTTGCTCTGAGATAGGTGTATGAAAAGTATTTAATGAAAGGTAAGGATGTGTTTTGGGCGTTCATGGATTTAAAGAAAGCGTATGATAGAAATGATAGGGAGGGTTTGTGGACTGATTTAAGATGGTATGGACTTGATGGTAGGTTACTGAAAGGAGTGATAAGTTTTTATGTAAATAGTAGAGCATGTGTAAGAGTGGGAAATACTGTGAGCGATTGCTTTCCCGTAAGAGTGGGACTGCACGAGGGATGTGTGATGTCGCCTTGGTTGTTTAATATTTATATGGATGGTGTTGTAAGAGAGGTGAATTCAAGAGTGTTAGGTGGAGGTCTGAGTCTGGTGAATGTTGATGATAGAGAGTGAAATCTGAAGCAGCTGCTGTTTGCGGATGATACTGCACTGGTGGCTGATTCAGTGGAGATATTGAGATAGTTGGTAGAGGAGTTTGGAAGGGTGTGTGAAAGGAGGAAATTGAAAGTAAATGAGAATAAGAGTAAAGTGATGAAGTGTACGAGGTTGGCAGATGGTAGGAGGATGAATATAGTTTTGAATAGTGAACTGCTTGAGGAGTTAGAGTGTTTTAAGTATTTAGGGTCACATGTTGCTGTGGATGGAAGAATAGATGCAGAAGTGAAGTTTAGAATGAATGAAGTAGGAAAGGTGCTGGGAGGAATGAAAAAAATGTTTAGATGTCGTTTGCTTAGAATAGATGAAGAGAGAAGGCTGTATGAGTGTGTTGTGGTACCGACTGTGTTATGTGGGGCTGAAACATGGAATATGAGTGTAGCAGAGAGGAAAAGTTTGAATGTAATGGAGATGAGGTGTCTAAGGAGTATGTGTGGAGTAACACATATGGATTGAGTGAGAAATGATGAAGTGCGAAGGAGAACTGGGATTGTTCGGGAAATGGCTGATCGAGTTGAGCAGAGGGTGTTGCGATAGTTTGGGCATGTGGAGAGAATGGATAATGAGCGATTGGTGAAAAAGATAACTAGATCTGATGTGAGAGGTGTAAGGCTGAGAGGAAGACCACAAATAGGACGGATGGATAGTGTGAAGCGAGCGTTGGATGCGAGAGTGATGTCTGTGGAGCAAGGAAGAGTGGCTGTGCATGATAGAAATGAACGGAAAGTAATTATGAATGAATAAATGATGACGCAGGCCTGAGGGGATATTCTCCCGCATTTTATCTGATCAGCTGATCAGGTCAGGTATGGGTAAGGGTATGGGTCCATTATGATGTGGCAGGGGTAAACCAGCTCTGCTGTCGGGCCCTGCTGTGGGTGTCACTGATTGCACTGCGCAGTTGACCCTCGTGCGGCGTGGTGCGGTGAGGATCTGTCCCTTCTCCCCTTTGGGGCTAAGATGTTAAATGAATGTGTCTGAGTAGATGAATAAATTGGAAGTGTGTCGTCCCGTCTCGGCTACCTCCCTTTCCTTGGGGGAAGCAGCCTAGGTAAATAGATAGATAGACCATCCTGCTACGATGTGCTGGGCAGAAAGGGTACAAAAGAGCAGTGGTAGTTGGGACAGCTTTACTGAGTGTGACTGTACTTGTATAATGCTTAGAAGCTCTTCCAGCAAGTTTCATGACAGCATTATAATCGAAATGGTTTCCAAGTTAAATTGGTTAAGAAGTCGAAGTGCAACACATTTTAAGTTTTGTAAAATGCTTAAAAAAGCTATTCATGTAATATGTGAAACGTGGTAAATATGATAAAGAAAATTAAGAACCAATAAAAACTGCGTGATATCAGAAGCTCGGAACAATTTCCATGTTAAACTGATGTCTTTAACAGCTGACAGAGGTGGTTTGGTGTGTGACTGTGGTGGTGGTGAGCGACGACCCAGACTTCCTGTCCACTTTCGCCGAATCCTCCTTCAAGACTCACCTGCTGATGATTCAGACAACGAGGCTTCTCGCCTTCACTCGCCTCCCTCTCCACCGCCTCCACACCCTCCATCACCTTCACCAGACATTCTCTCGCACTGACTCACTCATCGCCATTATCAACGATGATCTGACAACATTCAGGTAAGCCTTTTAATCCGATATTAACCCCACCACTACATTTTGGCTCCTAACTGCCCTGTTTCAGATTTTTTTGTTTTAATAGTCTTTCAGAAACCATCTTTCGCCTTTAGAAAGTTTGAGTACGTGAAACTGATCAAGAAAATGTAATGATGCCTTGCATAATAGTTTTCCTGGTGCCTGTAGATTTTGGCACTTCCTGGTAAATTAGCTGAAACTACCATTTCAAGCGAGTTGCATTAAGTTTGTTATATAACTTACATAAACGCGCAATTATTGCGTAATAAGACTAGGAACACTATTACATCTTCACATCTTATGATTTCATCATTTATAGTGAGAGGGTGTGAAGTGTGTAACTTACCTGCATGCGCTTGAGGAATGAAAATAAGAGTTGCTTTATTAAAGGACATTGAATAGCAGAGTGACAAAAGACTGCTAATGCATCAATTCAAGATCTGTTTTATGTCAAGTTCAACCTTAATTCCGTGATAGTGGTACTGATCACTGTGCATTCGCCTTGTTCTGAAATACTGTAGGTGAAGAGAAGGACAGGTTTTGGGATGAAGTAAGTGGAATTATCACCCGAAAATTACGTGTTATTTGTGACAGAGTACTTAATGAGGGAGTGCACAATGGTCCTGCGAAAATAATGTACTAGGTTTTTAGTATGGTTATAATATTTGAAGTATAAAGAATTACACATATGTATGTGATACAGTCAGACTGGTAAGAATGATCAAAGGAGCCTCACTGAGTACACAGAAAAGATGCTTGGAAGTACTGTTGACATAAGAGTGGGGAAGGAACAATCCTAAGATTTGCCTGTTCATCTGATTTTTCAATGGTTGGTAAAACTGAGAAGTGCGTGGTAGATAAAGGGAGAAAGGAGTACTCTGAGCAAATAACTAAGAGTGAAGAAGCTGAGTAAGAAACCAATCTGCATCATCATTATCGCTGTCATCATCATCACTATCGCCTTTGCTGCTAGCTTTGCGGCTGTTGTTGATGTTATTAATGCTGAATGGGTTTCTTTTTATTTCTTAAGGCATTGCTTTTGTTGATGTTTTCAGAGTGAAGCTGTACTCGTCGTTGCCGTACAGTGATTCATCTATTCTGCCAGGGCGAGTGGCCACCTGGGCTGGTGACAGAGGCCTGGTACTTGTCCCCACCTTCCATCTCTTCCCTTCAAAGTTTATGAAGTATGTGATTTTTCCCCAGGTTTGGCAAGTGCGTGATGTATACCTGAAGAAAGGAAAAAAATACACGTCTAATGCAATATTCAGCCCATATGAATAAACACTTAACTTATACAAAACATTATTTTATCAGTTAAAGTTTTACATAGACAAATTTATTCATCATCACCATCATCCGAACCTCCTTTCCCACCCTAGGGCAAAGTGAGGAGTAGCAATGTCCAGACAGCCCAAATTTGCCCAGTCCAATGGGCCACGCTTCCGTTCACTCATCATTCAAGCCCTCGGAATCCTGGATACGCCAAAAACATTCACTACGTTCTGTAGCTTCGCATAAACATATCTGATAGAGTCAATCCGGACGCTGCCACGTTAAAAAGGGATGCCAAATCCCTGATCATGCACTTCTCCTCACAACATTCATCCAGCCAGCTCGATCTCTTGTCAGTTCCCTAGCCTCACCGACTTCCAAACCTCTCTTCCTCACACTCTCATCCACATATCTCTCACCTTCTCCTTGGCCTGCCTCGCCTCCTTCCTCCTTCAGATTCACTCAGATATACCTTTTTCACCGCTCTATTGCTATCCATTCTCTCCACATGACCACACCATCTTAGTACAATCTCTTCGATTCTGGTGTCCACAGACTTACTCTTTCCACATCTTTTACGAGTCACATTATTTTGTGTCCTATCCATCCTCTGTACGCCACATACATTCCTCAGCAGTCCCATCTCCACTGCTCTTACTCTTGACTTTTCATTTTCATGCCACACCATAGTCTCACACCCATTTGTTAAAGTTGACACTAACACTCCTTCATGTAAGCCTCGTGCATCTGCAACACGCAATCTTCTGTTTCTTATCAAGGCCTTCATTGCACCAGCTACCTTTCCTCCTTGTGTCACTCAACTTTCCACTTGTTTTGCACATTTTTCTCTCTTTTCTATCACTGTACCCAGGTATTTGAACTCTCTCACCAAATCTAGTTTCTCTCCATTCACTGTAACACTGTACTGGGAGTTCTCGATGGCATGGTCGTAGGTACTTGTAGGGAGATAGGGAAGTTGATGTGGATCGTCAAGCACAGCCAAAATAAAGTCGTGAGTTGTAGTATGGCTCAAACTATCGCTGCTTATTAAATGGTGGGATGTCGGTTATAGTGAATAGGTAGGTCTCTCTATCTTTCACCTCTCCCCTTTTGTACATCAACGAGGGGAGTTACAGCACTGTTGGGTTACGGAGTTTTATTGTACAATTATATCAAATAGTGATTTATAGAGTAACGTAGTGTGACAGCCAAAGTCTCGCAGCTGACCCTTGTGTCGGGCCTTCTCTCTAGCCTCTTTCTCCTTTCTGATCTGAAGAGAATCTCTCCGACATTAAATACAGCTTGGAGAGGATGTCTGGTGTGGTGGTGTCTGATAGATATCTTGTTCACGTGGACTAACCGACTAGGGCTGGTTATTCCACGGGTTTGAATAGGTCATGAAGTCTGGACTAGGAGGTTATTTGAGATACATCATAAGATGGTCTGGGACAGCAAGATGGTGGATAGACATTATGTGGGTTGACATTCCTAGTGAGAAGCTGTTTATGTTTCCAGCAGACACTACATCCTGTACATTGTGTTATTAGATATATACTAGTGCCTATGTAATGTCTACATATCTCACAGTCACGCCCACTGTCGTACCAGCAACAGTAAACATTGTCATAACATATTAATGCATACCATATACACTTTACAATGAACTTGTAAGCTAATTAAGTGAAATACAGAATACTGTAAAAGTAAGTTAATTTTATGAATATTGTATAATTGCAACATAATTGTGTTGGCCATAAAACTGTAGTTACATCTTGTTAATGCAACTGTTACATAATTGCAGTAATGCTATCATTTGTAGTTACATAACTGTCGCAATTGTAATTATACAGTAATTGCAGTAATGCTATCATTTGTAGGTACATAACTGTAGCAAGCGTAACATAATTGCAGGAATCACGAGTGTGGTCATTGTAGCTATTTAACTGATACAATGTATATAAGAAAGACAGTAGTACCAATACAATCATATCTTGAATTAGCTGTATTTCATGTACTGTACTTGTTTATTTGAGATACCACATGTGTATTGGCTTAGCTATGTTGCATTGTTTATTTGAGACACCATAGGTGTATTAGCTTAGTTATGTGAGACACCATAGGTGTATTGGCTTACTTATGTGAGACACCATAGGTGTATTAGCTTAGTTATGTAAGACACCATAGGTGTATTGGCTTAGCTATGTTGCACAGTTTGAATTTAAATATCATATGTGACCCATATTTTGTTATTTTATGTAAAATTAGATATACAATATTTGCAGTTTGTACATTATTCACTTGGTTTCGTTTATACCACACATCACTTGATACTATAGTCCTCAAAGGTTGTGAAGTCAACTTGATATGTTTGTTCATTTTTAAATTCATCTTTAGGTCTAGGTTCCAAGTACTAATGTGTGTGGTTGAGTATAGCACATTGTTGCTAGCTCCATTTGTGTTAGGCATTTTCACTTAATTTTCCGTCACTGTAATATGAAGGATACATGTGTACTTATATTTTGATTCTCTGCTTTTACTAGATTTTCAGAAGTTGGTATTAT
Organism: Birgus latro; assembly: GCA_018397915.1. Taxonomy (NCBI): domain Eukaryota; kingdom Metazoa; phylum Arthropoda; class Malacostraca; order Decapoda; family Coenobitidae; genus Birgus; species Birgus latro. Next base: position 23,799 of record JAGKTI010010956.1, read on the forward strand.
ATGTTGATGTAAGGATATATATTGTCTATCACTGTGTATATATGTATGTAAGGTTATGTAAATGAAATAGTACTATTAAACTAAGAGAGTAAATGTTCGACTCACTGATATTAAATGTGGTGGAAATACTGGCTAGGGTGCTGCTGTTGATGATAGTGATGTGCTGAAGAGTGTTGGTAGGGTTTGAATGAGGTAGGTCAGGGTCCTGGTATGACTGCATCAGCACTCAGCATCATCACTGCATGGGTTAAGACGCTCGCTCGCCACTTCCTGGTGTTAAGAATGACGGGGGGACGTGGTGGAGGGAAATGGTGGAGTGACGAATGGTGGAGTGGAGTTGGCAGTGGAGGTCTTGGAGGTCAGCTAAGTTGTTGCTACATCGCCATGCTGGGTCAACACTATTGGCACAGTACAAATGCACTTCCTCCTTTCTCACTTCTCCATGTAATTGTTTGTCGTTTCTCACTAATTTGTTCCCTTCGTCTTCTTATCTTGTAGTGTTTGAGTTTCCTTACTTGTTGAGATTAATAGACGTAGTTTATCGCTGCTATTTTTTCTCGTAAATCATGTAGTTGTGGTTGAGGTGGTTAGGAGCGAGTCTTTTTTATTTGTTTGATTGCTGATTGTTGCTTGTAGAGGAGTTGTAGATTGCTTTGACTGAGACGTTAATTGGCTTCGTTTACAGCTCGTCACTGCTCTCTGTGAACGTAGTGAGGTAGATATAGTTGTTCAGACTCGTAAGGCTTGGTTTGCTCATAGTCGATTGGTTTTTACCACTTGCCACCAATCTCAATAGTGTAGTTTATCGTAGTTTACCATTGTAGTGGTTCAGGAGAGTAGTCTGGTGCGTATCGATGAACGTATAAACTAACATCGATGATCGCTGTATAAACACGTAAGGCATAGTTTGTCACAGTTTACCGCTGCCGCTAATCTCGATGAACGTATTTTATCGTTGTATAAACTATTAAGGCGTGTTTTGATTGTACTGTAGTTGGGTTTGTTGTTACCACTCGCCACCAATCTCTCGATAGTGTGTTCGTAGTTTACCGTTGTTCACTGCTGCCGCCACTCTCGATAGCGTAGTTTGTCGTAGTTTACTGGTCACCAATCTCAATAGCGTAGTTTTTCGCACTTGGTCGTTATTACCGCTTCCCACCAATCTCGATGGCGTAGTTTGTTGGAGTTTACCGTTGTTCAATGCTGCCGCCAATCTTGATAGCGTGGTCGTAGGTAGATAGAGAAGTCGATTGTGTACCGTCAAACACAGCCAGAATAAAGTCGTGAGATGCAGTATGGCTCAAACTGTCTACTTATTAAATGGTGGGATGTCGGTTAGAGTGAATAGGTAGGTCTCTCTCTCCCTCTGTCCTTTACCTCGCCCCTTTTGTGTATCATCGAGGTGAGTTACAGCACTCTTGGATTACGGAGTTCTATTGTACAGTTATATCGAATTGTGATTTACGGTGTAACGTAGCGTGACGGCCAAAGTTTCCTAGCTGACCCTCGTGTCGGGCCTTCCCTCTAGTCCCTTTCTCCCCTTTCTGATCTGAAGGGAATCTCTCTGACATTATATACGGCTTGGAGAGGATATTTGGTGTGGTAGTGTCTGATAGTTATCTTATTAACGTGGACTAACCGACTAGGGCTGGTTATTCCACGTGTTGGAAAACGTCAAGAATTTCTTGGTCGTCAGGACTAAAAGATTGTTTGAGATACATCATATGTTGAGGATTCTTGATGGTCTGGGACAACAAGATGGTGGACAGACATTATGTGGACTGACATTCCTAGTGAGAAGCTGTATATTTCTCCAGTAGACACTACATCCTGTACATTGTGTTATGAGATATATGCTAGTGCCTATATAATGTCTACACATCCACCTTCTCTCTCAGTAACCATCACTTTACTCTTTTCTACATTTACTCTCAAGGCACGATGCTCACAGACATAAGCAAAACACTGCACTAGCCTACCAAGTTCTTGTCCGGTATTTGCAAGTAGTACTGCATCATCAGCATACAAAAAAATTTGAGATATTCCATCCATCACCATGCATTACCAAAGCCATCCACCTCTCCATTTCTCGTGTTTTTACTTCTCTCATCACCCCATCCATATATATATTGAACAATCATGGGGACATCACACAACCCTGTCGTACGCCCACACAGATCGTGATCCATTCACTTAGATGCCTAGTAACCCTTACACATGCTTCATTACCATCAAAAAACTCTTGACCGCACTTGGCAGCTTACCATCTGCACCGTATATGCGCAAAACTTTCCACAATCCTTCTCTGTCCACTTTGTCATATGCTTTTTCCAGATCCATGAATGCCATAAACACATTATGGCCCTTCTCACAAGCCTGCTATGCTATCTGTCTCACTGCAAATACTTGATCCACACGTCCTCTGCCACTCGTAAAGCCACGAAGTTCATCACTTAGTGGGACTTCTGATATCTATCTTACTTTATAATAATTCTTCCACATACCTTCCCTACCACACTCAATAAACTTATGCCACGATAATTCTTGCACTCACTTCACTCACCTATACTTTTGTAAAGGGTTACAATCACAGCCTTTTTCCACCCTGCTGGCACAGTTTCACTCATCCATGCCTTCTTAAGTATCTCCAGCAAACACATAATTCCACTCTCTCCACACGTAACCCGCCCAGTCCCGACCGATTTTCTACGAAACACACTCTCAGAACCCGACCGATTTTCATTTTTTTTGTTTTATTGCTCAAACCTCCGCTTTTGGTGAGAAACATCGAAAATTCATAGAGAAACAGCCCTCCTGAGCTTAAAAATGTCGATGCAGGTGTCATTCAGCCATACATTATCCTTCTTTTTCAGAGTACCTGGCTAAAGAAAATGAACTATGGAAGGGTTAACTAATTCAAGCCACTTTAAATTACGTATTTATTTTATTTATTTGGTACGAGTTTATGTGTAGCACAAATCTATATTGGATTTCACACAATAATATAGGCGTTTATAAGCATTGTTCACTCACCCAAAACAACAGTAAATGGCACCTTCCTTTACGACATTACCACCTCATCACTTCTGTTTGTTTCTACCTCTAGCTTCTTTGTTTCTTTGTCCTCCACCTCAGGAATCACTTTCACCGTGAATTTCGTCATTGGAGAGAACGTGGGGCAAAATATCTTTTCTGGCCAGGTTACTGCTAGCAGGTGAATTGCCCAGTGTGGGGGGGGAGGGGGGTCAGGTGGGGCCAGGCAATATCCCTGCTTGAGAGCAGGTAGAGGAAGGTCTCCCACATACACCTACCAAAAATCACCAGCAAATTTTGAAAAATGTGCACATGGGCCGTGCAATTGAGTGACGTATGATGCACGTCAGTGGATCTGTGCGCAGAAAAAAGTAGCGACGTGCATCATACGTCGGTTGGACTCGGCGGGTTAAACATCTCTGCATACACCTCATCAACCCCAGCTGCTTTCCCATTTTTTCGGCCGCTTCACAGCACTCTTCACCTGTGCGAGTGTCACGACTCCTGGAACTGCATTCCTTCTCTGTACACCACCAAAACCTAAGGTGACCAGATTTATTGGAGCT
>JAGKTI010010957.1:0-18304 GCA_018397915.1 Birgus latro
AAAGTCTGAGCAAAGAGATCTGCTTTATCAGTAGAAGAAATAGCTACAGAGCCATCAGAGTAGAAAAGAGGAGGGAAGGATGATGAGGTAAAGTTGTTAGAAAGGTTTTTGGCAAGGTGCCAGAAGGACTGAGAAGAATTCGAGTTGGAGAGTTGGCAACATTTAGCATGGATGAAATTGTTTTTAGCAGAGCGAAGAACAGACTTAGCACGATTCCGGGCAGAAATATATAAAAGGTGTGATTCAGGGGTGGGTTGGCTCCGGTACCTCTTATAGGCCCTCTCCTTGTTGCGGACAGCATTAGAACAAGCATGATTAAACCAAGGCATTCTTGCATTAGTCAGAGGATATGAGAAAGGAATGTATGCTTCCATGCCCGAGAGAATAACCTCCGTACACTCAGATGGCTCCCAGCCATGGAAGCAATAATCATTCCATGGAAAATCAAAGAAGTACTGCCTGAGGGCCTCCCAATCTCCAGCTCCAAAGTGCCACAGGCGGCATTTCTCTGGAGAGTCCACAGGCCGTACTGGAGCGATTGGATATGTTAAGGTAATAAGATTATGATCGGAGGAGCCCAACGGAGAGAAAAGATGAACAGTGTAAGCAGAAGGATTAGTTGTTAGGAAAAGGTCAAGTATGTTGGAACTCTCTCCAAGGCGGTCAGGGATACGGGTAGGGTGCTGTACAAGCTGCTCTAGGTCATTAAGGATAGAAAAGATGTAGGCTTGTTCACCAGGTTGATCAGTGGAAGGAGAGGAGAGCCAAAGGTGGTGGTGAACATTGAAATCTCCTAGAATGGAGATTTCAAAGAAAGGAGAAATGGACAGAATGTGCTCCATTGTAGAAGTAGGATAGTCAAAGAATTTTTGATAGTCAGTAGAATTAGGAGATAAGTAAACAGCACAGATATATTTAGTCAGAGAATGACAGGAAAGCCGAAGCCAGAGAGCAGAGAATTCAGAAGAATCAAGTTCAAGAACACGAGAGCAAGATAGATCGTTGCGTACATATACGCAACAGCCACCTTTGGGTGGGGCTGAAGTGATAAATATGAAGTTAGAAACTGGAGAGAATGGCAAGAGAGACATGGCAGTGGTGTATGTTCCCACTAAGACAAAAGCATGGAATGACGATGAATACCGGGAGATGTTGTCAGACGTGGTTAGATATCTACAAAAGGTGATTTAGAAAAGCAACAACATAATTCTCATGGGTGATTTTAATTGTAAAGTGGTAACTTGGGAGGAATGGTACTCAGGAGGCAGTGAAGATTCATGGGGCATTATACTGTTAAATATGGGAATGAATAATATAATGACCCAATGGGACAAAGAAGAGACAAGATTCCGAGGTGATGACACCCCAGCAAGATTAGATTTACTGCTAACCAAAGAACCTGACGTAATTGAATCCTTGAAATATCTGTGTCCTATAGGAAAAAGTGATCATGTGGTCATTGAGTTCCAGATGATAATAGGGAACGTGGTGCCAAGAGATGAGCTCCATAGGCAGGGAAGATACAACTTTGGGAAAGCAAACTTTATGGAATTGAGTAAATTTTTTGAAAATGCAGATTGGAGAAAATTCAGAGAAACAAGTGAGATTCAGAAGAAGTGGGATATCTTTCTAGACCTCTATAATTCAGGAGTGGATAAATATGTTCCAAGAGTAAGTGGGAAAGAATACAGGAAAAAGGAGTGGTTTAACAGAAGGTGTACTGTAGCAAAAAAAGAGAGGAACATGGCATGGAACAAATGGAGAAAGAGAGGTAATAACAGAACAAATGAAGAATATAAAAGAACTAGAAATGAATATACAAGAATTCGTAGAGAGGAAGAAAGGAACTACAAGAATTCGTAGAGAGGAAGAAAGGAACTTTGAAAAAGGTATAATAGACAAATGTAAGGATGAACCCAAATTGTTTTATAGATTTGTTAATGGCAAATTGAAACAAAAGGAGGGAATCACCAAACTGAAAGTAGAAGGAGAGGTCTATAATGATGCGGCAATACAAGCTGAAATAATGAACAAACGTTTCCAATCAGTTTTTACTAATGAAGAGGAATTTGTGGAGGGGGAGGGAGTAACTAGGAGTGTAGTGATAAAAGATATAAAAGTGGAAGTGAAGGAAGTGTACAAATTACTGGAAACTCAAGATGTAAGGAAAGCCCCAGGACCAGATGGAATTTCAAATTGGGTACTGAAGGAACGCAGAGACCAACTGGCAGATAAGATTCACAGTTTAATTGTGTGTTCGCTGGAAGAAAGGAAAGTGCCTCGGGAATGGAAGAGAGCAAATGTGGCACCAATTTACGAGGGAGGAAACAAGGAAGAACCCCTGAACTATAGACCAGTGTCCCTAACCAGCATGGTTGCAAAATTGTGCGAGAAGGTTCTGAAAGATAGGTGGATAAAATATCTGGAAGAGATGAATATTTTGACTGAAAGTCAATTTGGATTTAGAAGTGGAAGGTCATGTGTTTCCAACTTGTTGAGCTTTTACTCAAGACCGATTGATGTGCTGCAGGAGAGAGACGGTTGGGTGGATTGTGTATATTTAGATTTGGAGAAGGCCTTTGACAAGGTACCCCATAAGAGACTAATGTGGAAACTAGAGCATATAGGAGGACTGAAGGGTAACCTCCTGGAATGGATGAAAGACTTTTTGAGAGACAGACAAATGAGGACAGTAATAAAGGACAGGATGTCTGGATGGAGAGAAGTAACAAGTGGTGTCCCACAGGGCTCGGTGTTGGCGCCAGTAATGTTCCTGATTTACATAAATGATATGGTAGATGGAGTGAACAGTTATGCAAGTCTGTTTGCTGATGATGCCAAGATCTTGAGGAAGGTAGAGGTTGAAGGGGACTGTAAAATGCTGCAGGAGGATCTGGATAGGATACATGACTGGAGCCGGATGTGGGAAATGAAATTCAACGCGAAAAAATGTAAAATATTGGAAATGGGTAAAAGCACCAAGAGACCATCACTGAATTATATGATGGGTAATGAACCAATCACAAAAGCGAGAGAAGAGAAAGATTTAGGAGTGCTGGTCCAGGATAGTTTGTCACCTGAAAAACACAACAACAAGATAGTTAGAGAGACATATAAACTCTTGATCAACATAAGAGTGGCATTCCATTACATGAATGAAGAGATGATGAAAAAACTGATAGTGGCCATGATCTGCCCCAGGTTAGAATATGTGGCAGTAGTGTGGTCCCCACACAAAAAGAAAGATATAAACAAGATTGAGAGAATACAAAGAACAGAAACCAAGATGGTCCCCAGTTTGGCAGATCTGTCATATAGTGAGAGGCTAGAAAGGCTGGATTTGCCATCCTTAGAGGAAAGGAGAGAGAGGGGTGACATGATTGCAGTGTTCAGGACCATGATGGGAGTAGATAAAATTGATAGAGAAGATCTGTTTTTATGGGATAAGAGAGCAACAAGAGGACATGGACTGAAACTGAAGAAGCCGCGCTGCTTGAAGGACATCAAGAAATATAGTTTTCCGTATAGATGCATAGACCTGTGGAATAGACTGGACAAAGAGATCGTCCAGTCTAAAAACTTAAACGAGTTTAAAGCTAAATTTGACTTATTGAGAAACGGAGACGGGACCCCACGAGCGTAGCTCATTTCCTGTATATCACAATTAGGTAAATACACAGAGTCGAGATACGGTCGAGAGCAGACATACCGTTCCACTAACAGGCCACATTGGCTCCAAATGGCCCTAACCTAAAAAGTATCTTTATATGAGTCAAGCTCTGTACTAGGTCCAACTAAATATTGTCCGAATATAAAAGAGAATGTTTAAGTAAAAAGTGTTGTTCCAAAACAGAATACAACAAATAGTGCAGATGAGCCAAGCAAGCGAATCAGCTGATTGTTGTGACTACGCATGAGGAATTTGAGACTGTGAGTATGTACAATCCTTCATAGTACTACAAGATGAGCACCATGGTTAGTAAATTAAAATGGAAGGAGTTACGAAAAGGGACAAAGGTAGAAAGCAGGATGATGATTTCTACCCAGAACTGGTGGAAATGGAGACATATAACAAGCTAGGTGAATGAGTTACCAGATTAGAGAAGGCATTTCAGAATGAATGGATGAAATTAAAAAGCAGTTGGATATGCAGAAGGAGGAAAATGAAAAAATAGTAAAGGAAGCTAACAGGAAAGATACAACAATAGATGAGCTTTCAGTTGAGGTTGGTACACTCAGAAGGAAGATTAGTGAAATGGCAAGCACAGTTGTCAACCATGAGAATATTATGGAAGAGTTCAGAAATGATACAGAGACAATTAGACAGGCTAGAACTCTGATAGATCACACCGGTGATATTAAGAAGATAACCCAAGTGAATGAAGCGATGCAAAGCTACAAAAATGATGTGGAAACCACATATGCTGAAATGGTGAAAGTAAAGAAAGACTTAGAAACAAGAGCTGAAGAAAAGAGCATCAAAAAGGAAGTAAAGAAAATAATCCAAAACAATCCAAAATTGGTCAAAGATTCAGCAGACATCAACAAATCTATGGTAATGACTGGTATACAGGAAGATGAAAAAAAAAACAAGATTTCGAGAGACCGAAAAGAGATGGTAAATGTAATGAACATTTTGAAGGAAGTATCGGAGGAAATCTGTAGGAAAGACAAAGACGAACACAAAAGACTAGGGAAGTACGAGAGAAATAAATCAAGACCTCTGAAAGTAACTTTCCAGAGTGTAAACACTGTGGAAGAAATGCTGAAAAATGCAAACAAACTTATGGAAAAGAGGATTTCAAAAATATATAGATAAAAAAATGCCTAACACAAGAGCAACTGGGTATGCTAAAAGAGAAGAGGGAGGAGGCAAAAACAAAGAATGAGGGAGGATCAGAGGAAGAGAAGAACACATTTTTTTTTACAATACAAAGGAGGATGAAAAAAAAACAAGATTTTGAGAGACCAAAAAGAGATGGTAAATGTAATGAACATTTTGAAGGAAGTATCAGAGGAAATCTGCAGGAAAGACAAAGAGGAACACAAAAGACTAGGGAAGTACGAGAGAAATAAATCAAGACCTCTGAAAGTAACTTTCCAGAGTGTAAACACTGTGGAAGAAATACTGAAAAATGAAAAAAAACTTAACGAAAAAGAGGATTTCAAAAATATATGGATAAAAAAATGCCTAACACAAAAGCAACTGGGTATGCTAAAAGAGAAGAGGGAGGAGGCAAAAACAAAGAATGAAGGAGGATCAGAGGAAGAGAAGAACACATTTTTTTTACAAAGTAATAGGATTGCAGGTACAAAAGTGGTACATAAACAGGAGGGAATAAAAAGGAGGAAGGTAGTAGACCCAAGGCATGAAAAGTATGTTAACAAGATGATTGGTTTGATGTACTCAAATGTAGATGGAATGGTATCTAAATTACTAGAGATGAATGATTATATTAAAGAGAAGGAGTCACATATTGTTTGCCCAACTGAAACAAAATTAACATCAAGGATATCAAATGACACCCTAAACCTAGAGGAATACAATATATGAAGAAGAGATAGGAGCTTAAAAAAAGGAGGGAGAATTATAATATTAACGAAGAAAAATCTGCAAGTCAAAGAAATAGAACTAGATATACCTCCACAGGTAGAACTAATAGCAGTTGAGATTAGTACAGCTGAAGGGAAATTAACTGTGGCAAATTTATACATGCCATCTAAATCAAACATTTGGCAAAAAGGTGAATATGAAGAACTGGCAGAGAGTACAATTCAAAGTTAAAGAGCATTACTACATAGAATGGAGGAGAAATCAGAAAGAATTATACTATCTGGAGATTTCAATACAAATATAAATTGAAATACCTTAGAAACAAAAAGCCAGGAAAGCTGTTGGAACCAAAAGATCCTGGACCTTGTGTAGGAGTTTTTCCTAACGCAACATGTAAAAGAAAGCACCAGAAAAAGAGGACTTGATGTGCGATCGTTATATTTGCTAGGCAAGAAAATGATATTGACAGTACTATCATCCTCCATTCGGCAAAAGCGACCATGCAGCATTAAACTGCAACTTCAGGATTCCATATGACATAGTAAACAGTAATGAAAGTTTCAAAAAGAAACTTAACTAAAAAAAGGGCAATTATCATGACCCAAAGAAATACTTCTTAGAAACAGATTGGGAAAAAGAACTTAGAGGACCAGAATTAAATGTTATATATAACAAATTCTGTGAACTTTATGAAACAGGGATCCAAAATTACATCCCTCAATACAAAGAAACAAAAATGAAAATAAACAAATGGTTTAATAAAGAATGTAAAAAATCAAAAGAAAAGAGTTGTGGAATAGATACAGAAGACACACTAGTGAGAGGGCATATAATAACTACAAACAGGCAAGAAATGAATACACAAGAATTAGGAGAGAAGTCCAAAAACAGTTTGAGGAGGGCATCATAAAAAAATGTAGTGATTAACCGAAGCTATTTTACAGCTACATCCGAAGCAAAACCAAAGTAAAAGATAAAATACAATCCATTACGGATGAAGGGATCCTATACACACAAGAGAAAGATATTTGTGAAGAACTAAATAAGAACTTCCAATCAGTTTTCACAGAAGAAAATAATTTTGAGAAGGATGATATGGAACATGCATGCCCACACATATTACCAGATATACAAATATCAGAAAAAGAGATACGGGAAGAGTTAAGTAAATCATACAAAGGAAAAGCAAATGGTCCAGAAGAAATTTCATTTTGGGTTCTACATGAATGTGCAAAGGAGTTAAGTAGACCATTATCACTAATATTCAAAGAATCTTTGAGCCAAGGTAAACTACCAGATATTTGGAAGAAAGCAAACATTGTCCCCTTATTCAAGAAAGGGAATAGACCAAATCCACTCAACTACCGACAAGTATCACTAACCAGTGTAGTAAGTAAGATACTAGAAAAGTTAACAAGAAAAGTCTGGGTAAACCATCTAGAAGAACACAATATGAAAAAGAAAGATACAGTAATGGCTTTACTATTCGGACACCCATTATTCGGATCCCTCACTATTCGGACCTCGTGGGTTGTCTGCCCCCCAAAATGCCCCCAAATTCGAAAAAATCCGATTTTTTGGGACTGTATCAGTTTGAATTTCCCGTGCACGCCGATAGGCTGTCTTTTCGAGCGTGGCGCCTGTCTGTCAGTCCCATTTCCTGCTCCGTTTCTGGCTCGTAAACACGCTCCGACAATGGCGGCCGAAGTGATTGCTTTTGTGGTGATACTCTACCTCCAGCAGGGCCTGATGCTGCTTTTTCCCTTCTTCATCAAGTGTGATTATGGCCCTGCCTCCTGAGAAGAGGAAGAAAGTGGTTCTGACTCTGGAGAAGAAGAGGGAAGGGAATTGGAGAAGGTGGACGCCGGGTGGCAGACATCACGGATTTGTCGTGAATTCAATCTCCCTCGCTCCAGCTTGTTTGATATCAAGAAGTCCCGAGACAAACTACAGCAGTACACGGCTGATTTCGCTTCGAAGACCAAACGAAACGTGGAGAGGAAGGTGATGTTTACTCCTAAGTATGCAGACATCGACCAGTCCACGCTGATTTGGTATCAACAACAACGTGCTGCTGGTGTGTTGGTACGTGGAACGGAGCTGAAAGCTGCTGCTGAGAAGTTCGCAAGGCTCCACGACTCATCACTAGACCACACGGGAATTTACTGTTATGTACAGTGCAGTGAAGTGATGTGATCCCAGTTATGCAAAAAAAACGTTGTAGAAAGTGTCGGTGAGAAGTGCTGGTGACTGTCAATTGCAAAGGTGTGTCAGGTGCAAGGTCTTCCTGTCAGAGTCTGAGATGATAGAGTGAGTTATACATCGGGACGGCGGCTTCTTTTTCGTAAGTACCCTAACTTCATCAAAATTCCTTGTTTTGTTCTTTCCATATCATTAATCTCATGCATAAACTGTGTGCAAGATGATTTCCATAATGATTTTCATGTCTAACCTGTTTTCAGCATGCTGTAAATGTGTTAAAAAATTTCCCTAAATGTTAATCATAATTTCCTGCTTTCAATGTAATTTTTTCATGCATGGTTTTAAGTGCACCAGCTATGAAAAAGGTGAATGTCAGTGAATTTCATGTCCGGTCATAACCTAACCTAACCTAACATTGTGTTAACCATAATTTCCAGCTTTTAATTTATTTTTTTCATGCATGGTTTTAAGTGCACCAGCTATGAAAAAGGTGAATGCCTTTGATTATTCTGCAAGATGATAACCATAAAGATTTTCATGTCTAACCTGTTTTCAGCATGCTATAAATGTGTTAAAAAATTTCCCTATATGATAATCATAATTTCCTGCTTTCATTTAATTTTTTCATGCATGGTTTTTAAGTGCACCAGCTATGAAAAAGGTGAATGCCAGTGAATTTCATGTCCGGTCATAACCTAACCTAACCTAACCTAACATTGTGTTAATCATAATTTCCTACATTTAATTTAATTTTTTCATTCATGGTTTTAAGTGCACCAGCTATGAAAAAGGTGAATGCCAGTGAATTTCATGTCTGGTCATAACCTAACCTAACCTAACCTAACATTGTGTTAATCATAATTTCCTGCTTTTAATTTAATTTTTTCATGCATGGTTTTAAGTGCACCAGCTATGAAAAAGGTGAATGCCTTTGATTATTGTGCAAGATGATTATCATAGAGATTTTCATGTCTAACCTGTTTTCAGCATGCTGTAAATGTGTTAAAAAATTTCCCTAAATGTTAATCATAATTTCCTGCTTTCAATTTAATTTTTCCATGCATGGTTTTTAAGTGCACCAGCTATGAAAAAGGTGAATGGCAGTGAATTTCATGTCCGGTCATAACCTAACCTAACCTAACCTAACCTAACCTAACCATTTTTCTGGTAACAATTTACATTATTTACTGTATTTGATGCTTTGTATCCAATAATTTAGTGCATAAAGTGTGAGAAAAGATGATTTCCATGTCTGATACTTACTTATACTATGCTGGCAAGTTCTGACCACCGATGCATCACTCACCTCTAAATCATCATTTTTTGGTTAAAATTCAATTAATTCATGCTTTGTGTGCATTATTTATGTGAAAAGGGACCTAAATAAGTGCTATACATGTCCGGTAGGGAGGTAGGAAGGTAGTTTTCTGATTTAGGTTAGGTTAGGTTAGGGTCATGAATGACCAGTGCTGGAGTTTCAGGCCCAATATTCGGACAAGACCACTGTCCGGACATGCCTTTGGCTCTATTGTGTCAAATAGTGGAGGGATTACACTATTTGGTTTCAGAAAGGGAAAATCATGTGTTACTAATTTATTAAGCTACTATGACAGAGTTGCAGAAACATTACAGAAAAGAGAAGGATGGGTGGAGAGTATCTATCTAGATTTCAAGAAAGCAACTGACAGAGTACCACACCGAAGACTTTTATGGAAACTGTACCATCAAGGAGGAATCCGAGGCAAACTGTACTATTGGATGCAAGAATTTCTCATAAAAAGGGAAATGAGAACAGTACTAAGGGGTAATTACTCATCATGGAGGGAAGTGACTAGTGGAGTTCCACAGGGCTCAGTGCTGGCACTAATTATGTTTTTAGTGTATATAAATGACATGGATAATTATATTGGAAATGAAAGCTATTTAAATATGTTTGCTGATGATGCAAAAATACAAAGGAGAATTAATAACACAGACCCTTGTAAAGAGCTACAAGACGAATTAAATAAACTTCATGAATGGAGTAATACATGGTAAATGGAATTCAATGTGGACAAGTGTCATGTAATATAGTTTGGTAAAAGTGGGAAAAGACCAGACTGGGAGTATAAATTAGGAAGTAAAACCCTACACACATCAGAAAGAGAGAAGGACTTAGTACTAACTCTGGCAGACCACATAAATGAAAAGGTACGGAACATGTATACACTGATGCAAATATGAGAATAGCATTCACATACATTAACAAAGACATGCTGAGGAAGATATTAACATCTTTCATCAGACCAACCCTGGAATATGCATCAGTAGTCTGGAATCCTCACCTCAAGAAACACACATATAAGTCTGAAAAAGTTCAAAAGGCTGCTACAAGATGGGTACCAAGCTTAAGGGATCTAAGCTATGAAGAAAGATTGGAAAAATTGAATCTGCCAACATTACAAGAGAGAAGAAAAAGAGAAGACATGATTATGCTAAATAAATGCATATCATGGAAAGGGAAAATATACATAAACGAATATATAACCTATGGGGAAGTACAGTATAAGCAAGAGGACACAGCAAAAAAAATGCATAAAAAGAGAGGTGATAAAGATGTAAGGAAATTTAGTTTCCCAAATAGGGCAAATGATCAGTGGAATGCACTACCGAATGAAATAGTGTGTGTCAAAACAATTCATAAATTTATGGAGATGTATGCTAAAAATGGTTTAAGACACGGGACAGTACGAGCTTGACTCATTCCTGTAAAGATACAATTAAGAACACACACACACACACACACTACAATAAGCTGGTAGAACGTTTGCACGGATTAGAGAAGGCATTTCAGAGTGATATGGATGAAGTTAAGTAGCTGCATATGCCTGAGGAAAATGAAAAAATAGTAAACGATGTTAAGAGGAAAGACACAACAATAGATGAGCTTCTAGTTGAGGTTGGTACACTTAGAAGGAATATTAGTGAAATGGCAAGCACAATTGTCAACCACGAGAGTATTATGGAAGAGTTCAGAAATGAAACAGAGACAATAAGGCAGGCAAGCACTCTACCAGATCATAGAAGTGATACTGAGGAGAAGATAACCCAGGCGAATGAAGCGATGCAAAACTACAAGAATGATGTTGAAACTACGTACAGAAGGCTCTCGATCTTTGATCGGTTTTATTATTTAAAAAAAAAAAAAAAGGGAAGAAGAAGATCGAAGTATGATTTACTGAAGGTGGAATTGATAAACTTATGGAAAATAAATAAATGGGAATGGCATGTTGCCGACAAACCTACATCAACTTTTACGTGTACACTTATACCCACCCAAAATCATAACACAACCATATATTTGCCTATATTTAATACATATTTACTTACAATTAGCAAGAAAAGCAAGGACTACAGGCTGCACTCACTTTAAAAAAGAAAGAATGAAGCTTATGTGGCAAAGTGTTGGTTCCAAGGCAGTGGCTGAGTCACTGGTTTGGGGACAATTCGCTGTCACAACAATGACAAGACAATTCGCCGTCATTAATGAAGACAGCTATGGGTGATGCTAGAATATAATTAAAATATGGTTACAGTATTAAAATACTGATTAATTAATAATAAGTAAATTTATAGAATGACGGAGATTCGTCGAGGGTGCGAATTCTCCTGACAAGGATCATCCATGTTTTGAAGGTGAATTGACTTGATGGTGAATTGTCTTGGAACCGGGTCACTATTGCCAGCCACCACTGCCACCCTCGCTGCCATCACTCGCACTTGCCCCAACCCCGCTTGAGTGAACAACTGCTTCCTCGTCCTTGTCCCAATCACCATGGCCACTGTTGATGATGCTTTCACTGCCTATGTCATCAAAACGAACATTTGAATGAGGGCAGGCTTCAACAAGTGGCCAGTAGGTGGCATGTCAGATGAACAGATGAGCATCGACTTGTGCTCGCAACCCAGCCTGAGTGATCGAAGCACGACTTTTGAAATCCAAGCACGAATTTTGGACGATCTCGCAAGTCTGATCGAGGTACGAAATATCAAATTAAGATTAATCGAATATCGAGAGCCTTCAGTATGCTGAAATGGTGAAAGTAAAAAGAGATTTAGAAACAAGAGTTGAAGAAAAGAGCATTAAAAGGAAGTGATGAAAATAATCCAGAACAATCCAAAATTCGTCAAAGATTCAGTAGACATCAACAAACCTATAGTAATCACTGGTATAGAAGAGGAAGAATTAAAAAACAAGATTTTGAGAGAAAAAGGAGATGGCAAATATAATGAACATATTGAAGGAAGTATCAGAGGAAATCTGTAGTAAAGACATAGAGGAACACAAAAGGCTTGGGAAATATGAGAAATAAATCAAGGCCTCTGAAAGAATCCTTCCAGAGTGTAAACACGGTGGAGGAAATACTGAAAAATGCAAACAAACAGGGAAAAAGAGGATTTCAAAAATGTATGGTTAAAAAGATGCCTAACTCAACAGGAACTGGGATTACTAAAAGAGAAGAGGGAGGAGGCAAAAACAAAGAATGAGGGATGATCAGAAGAAGAGAAGAACACATTTTTTTACAAAGCAATTGGATTGCAGGTATGAAAGTGGTACATAAACAGGAGGGAAAAAAAAGGAGGAAGGTAGTAGACCCAAGGCAAGAAAAGTATGTTAACAAGATGATTAAGGTGATTTACTCAAATGTAGATGGAATGGCATCTAAATTTACAGATATGAATAACTATATTAAAGAAAATGAACCACATATTACTTGCCAAACTGAAACAAAATTAACATCAAAGATATCAAACGGTACTCTAAACCTAGAGGAATACATATATGGAGAAGAGACAGGAGCTTAAAAAAAAGAGAAGGGTTTATAGTATTAACAAAAAAAAATATGCAGGTCAAAGAAACTAGATATACCCTCACAGGTAGAACTGATCGCAGAAGAGATTAGTAGTCCAAAGGGAAAGTAACTGTGGCAAATTCATACATGCAACATAGATCAAAAATTTGGGAAAAAGACGAATATGAAGACCTGGCAGAGAGTACAAATCAAAGTTTACAAGTATTACTACACAGAATGAAGGAGAAATCTGAAAGAATTATACTATCTGGAGATTTCAATACAAATATAAATTGGAATACTCTAGATATAAAAAGCCAGGAAAGTTGATGGGACCAAAAGATCCTGGACCTTGTGCAGGAGTTTTTCCTAATGCAACATGTAGAAGAACTCACGAGAAAAAGAGGACTTGATGTACCATCAGTACTAGATCTTATATTTACTAGGCAAGAAGGATGATACTGACAATATTATGTATCACCCTCCATTCGGCAAAAGTGATCATGCAGTATTAAATTGTATCTTCAGGATGTCATATGACATAGTTAAAAGTACTGAAAGTTACAAAAAGAGGCTAAACAATAATTAGGGAAACTATCATGACCTAAAGAAATACTTCCTAGAAACAGATTGGGTAAAACAGCTTAGAGGACAAGATTTAAATGTTATATAAAGGAAAATCTGTGAACTTTATGAAACAGGAGCCCAAAATTACATCCCAGGGCACAATGAAGCAAAAATGAAAATAAAGAAATGGTTTAATGAAGAATGTAAAAAATCAAAAGAAAAAAGAGACTTGTTGTGCAATAGATATAGAAGGCACAATAGTGAGACACCATATAACAACTATAAACAAAGCAAGAAACGAATACACAAGAACAAGGAGAGAAGCCCCAAAACAGTTTGAGGACAACATCATAAACAAAAGTTGTGATTAACCAAAGCTATTTTACAGCTACATCCGAAGCAAAATCAAAGTAAAAGATAAAATACAATCCATTACGGATGAAGAGATCCTCTATAAACATTAGAAAGATATTTGTGAAACACTTATTTTAAATAAGAATTTTCAATCAGTTTTTACAGAAGAAAATAATTTTGAGAGGGATGATATGGAATATGCATGTCCAAACATATTACCAGATACACAAACATCAGAAAAAGAAATACAGGAGGAGTTAAGTAAATTAGACAAAAGAAAAACAAATGGTCCTGACAAAATTTCATGTTGGGTACTACATAAATGTGCAAAGGAGTTAAGTAGACCATTATCTTTAATATTCAAGGAATCCTTGGGTCAAGGTAAACTACCTGATATTTGGAAGAAAGCAAACGTTGTCCCCTTATTTAAGAAAGGGAATAGACAAAATCCACTCAACTACCGACCAGTATCACCAACCAGTGTTGTAAGTATGATACTGGAAAAGCTGATAAGAAAAGTTTGAGTAAACCATCTAGAAGAACACAATATGATAACAGAAAGGCAGTTTGGTTTCAGAAAGCGAAAATCTGGAGTTGCAGAAACATTACAGAAAAAGCATGGATGGGTGAACAGTATCTAACAAGATTTCAAGAAGGCATCTGACAGAGTGCCGCACCAAAGACTTTTATGGAAACTGTACCATCAAGGAGGAATCTAAGGCATACTGTACAGGTGAATGCAAGATTTTCTCAGAAAAAGGAAAATGAGAACAGTACTAAGGGGAAACTATTCATCACTGAGGGAAGTGACTAGCAGAGTTCCACAGGGCTCCGTGCTAGCACCAATTATGTTTTTAGTGTACATAAAGGACACAGATAATAATATTGGAAATGAAAGTTATTTAAATATGTTTGCTCATGATGCAAAAATACAAAGGAGAATTACTAACAAAGACTCTTGTAAAGAACTACAAAAAGAATTAAATAAACTGCATGAATGGAGTAATACATGGCAAATGAAATTCAATGTGGACAAATGTCATGTAATCAAGTTTGGTAAAATTGAGAAAACACCAGACTGGGATTATAAGTTAGGAAGTAAAACCCTACACATATCAAAAAGAGAGAAGGACTTATGTGTGATTATCAATAAAAGACTCTCTCCGGCTGACCACATAAGTGAGAAGGTACGGAACATGTATACACTGCTTGCAAATATAAGAATAGCATTCACATACACAAATGAAGACATGCTGGGGAA
Organism: Birgus latro; assembly: GCA_018397915.1. Classification (NCBI taxonomy): domain Eukaryota; kingdom Metazoa; phylum Arthropoda; class Malacostraca; order Decapoda; family Coenobitidae; genus Birgus; species Birgus latro. Next base: position 14,771 of record JAGKTI010010957.1, read on the forward strand.
GATAATAACATCTTTCATCAGACCAACCCTGGAGTATGCATCAGTAGTCTGGAGCCCTCATCTCAAGAAACACATAGATAAGATTGAAAAAGTTCAAAGTACAGCTACAACATGGGTACCAAGCTTAAAGGATCTAAGCTATGAAGAATGACTAGAAAAACTGAATCTGCCAACATTACAGGAGAGAAGGAAAAGAGGAGATATGATTATGCTATATAAATGCATATCAGGGATGGAGAAAATAGACATAAATAGACATAAATGAATATTTAACCTATGGGGAAGCATCAGCAAGAGGACACTGCAAAAAACTGCATAAAAAGAGGTGATAAAGACGTAAGGAAATTTAGTATCCTAAATAGGGCAACTGATCAGTGGAATGCACTACCAAATGAAACAGTGTGTGCCCAAAAAAATAAAAAATTTAAGGAGATATATGATGAAAATGGTTTAAGATGTGGGACACTATGAGCTTGACTGTAGAGATACAATTAGGAAAGAACACACACACACACACACACACACACACACACACACACACACACCAACAAAAAACCAAAAACACACACACACACACACACACACACACACACACACACGCACGCACGCACGCACGCATGCAGCATGTAAAGGAAAACACCAGAAAAAAGAGGACTTGATGATCCATCTTAACTAGATCTTTTATTTACTAGGCAGGAAAATGTTATTAACAATACAAACTTTCACCCTCCATTTGGCAAAAGTGATCATGCAGTATTAAACTGCAACTTCAGGATTGCATATGACAGTTACCAGTAATGAGAGTTACAAAAAGAGTCTAAACTACAAAAAGGGCAACTATCATGACCTGAAGAAGTACACCTTAGAAATAGATAGGGAAAAGGAAGTTAGAGGACAAGACTTAAATGTTTTATATAGAACATTTTGTGATTTTCTGAGACATAGGAGTCCAAAATTACATCCCTCAGCACAAGGAAACAGAAATGAAAATAAAGAAATGGTTTAATGCAGAATGTAAAAAATATTGAAAAAAAAAAAAGAGGTACTTCCTGTGGCACAGATACAGAAGACACAACAGTGAGAGGGCACATAAGAACTATAAAAAGGCAAGAAATGATCATACAGGTGTTCCGATATCCCACACCAAGCCCTCTTCCTCCTATCATCCCCAGATATCACCATCTGCTCCCCAAACCTCGCCCCCACAACATCCTGGAGAGTGATCAGAACTCTTGGCTCTGACCACCTCCCAATCATCATCACTAATAAAACCAGAATCACCCCAGCTGGCCACAGACACACATACACTAATTATTAGAGAGCCAACTAGGAGGCCTTCACAGCTGAAACAGAACAACACTTTGAAATATTAAACAATACAACCATCACAAACATCAACACCGCTGTGCACACTTTCAGTACAATTATACAAAATGTAGACAAAAGAAACATCCCTAGATGCAACAGGAAAAGACACAACCCCAACTTCACACCAGAAATTCAAGGCCTCATCAGTCGATGGGACACACTACAACACTCCTCAACACCCCATACACATGACACTGTACAACAAATACAAGAACTCAACACTCAAATAAACAATAAAATATCAGAACAGCAAACACTAAATTGGAATTATCTCCAAACACTTGATCACAAAACAAACACCAGCAAACACTACAAAACACTAAAGAGCATCACACTCTCTAACAGCAACACGACACAATCACACACTGCCATCACAATAACAGACACTATACCTTCAAACAAACAAGCAAACACTCTCATCAATCACTTCTCACATGTCAGCCATCTATACCCTCATCACGACGACTGACATATCATCCGACGTAAGAGACAGTTCCCCACAGACCCAGACTTTGCACCTTTCACTTACAACCAGATGAAGCACATCATTAGCAACCTTAAGCACTCATCTGCCTGTGGACCAGGCAATATAAGCAACATACACCTTAAACACCTTGGACCACAAGGCATACAAGCACTCACCAACATATCAAACTACAGCTACTCCCACAACATAATACCCAACATCTGGAAGCATGGCATTATCATCACTATCCCCAGACCCAACAAAGACCCCACATTACCTTCCTCACACTGCCCCATCACACTCCTCTGCACCCCCTCCAAAGTCACTGAATGACTGGTATTACAACTAGTTACACCTCACACACCCCTAACCCCATCACAACATGGTTTTAGGCCACTACACTCCACAAACGCTCATCTTACAGACCTTACAAAGAGAGTTGTTGATGGCATGAATTCAGCTAGGCCACCATACAGAATGCTCCTTGTCACTATCTATCTATCTATTGCCAGATGCCTCAATCCAGCACGGGGTGGCCACAAACAAATCGCCTCCATGTCACTCTGTCCCCTGCCATTTCACTACCATGCTCCCAACTCACACCCCCCTCTCTCATATACCTCTCCACTCCATCCCTCCATCTCATCCTAGGCCTCCCCCTCCCTCTCGCCCCCTCCACCTCACTCACATACACTCTCCTCGTCAGTCTTTCACTCTCCATCCTCTCCACATGCCCAAACCACCTTAACGTGCTTCTCCTAACGCTTCCCATCACGTCCTCAACCACACCACAGTGCTCCTTCACTTCCTCATTTGTTAGTCTGTCTCTCCATGTGTCTCCACATGCTCCTCTCAAATAACTCATTTCCACTGCTCTCACTCCTGACTTCTGTCCTTCCAACAGGGTCCAAGCTTCACATTAATATAGCTTTTGATGCCATCCTTCGCCACAACCTCACAAACAAAATATTCAACACAAACATGCACAATAACACAAAAAGATGGCTGGCAAACTACTTAGCAGGCAGATGTGGACATGTAACATTTGCCAGTCAGTCTTTGAACTTCAGAAACTTCACAAATGGCATCCCTCAAATACACATAGCTTCCTATGCAGATGACATAACACTTACATGTGCACACCAAAATGCAAACACAGCCTCACACATCCTCCAACCTTACCTCAACACACTACACAAATGGTTCACCACAAATAGGCTCAAAATAGCCCCAGCCAAATTTACAGTGACCCTTCTCACAAACTGGACAGCAGAACACAGTCACATTCCACACCTCACCATACACAACACCCCTCTACCACACACATACACACACACAAAACCCTTGGTGTAACATTAAATACATCAAGGTCATTTACACAACACACCACAAACATTAAAAATAAAATAACACTAAGACTCAGTGCCTTGAGGTCACATACAACATTTGAACACAACAATGAAACCACCACCACAACATACAAATAATATATACATTCAGTGATGAATTACGCAAGCCCTGGTTGGGCTCCTAACCTCACTAAAACACACTACAGTATAACCCTCTTCAGGCCATACAGAACAAGGCCCTAAAAATAATCGCAGGCTGCACAGCTACTACACCCACAGACCATCTACACCAAGAAACCAAAGTCCTCAAAGCCAAGGATCATCTAGACATGAGAGGCACCCAAATTCTCA
>JAGKTI010010958.1:11855-27390 GCA_018397915.1 Birgus latro
GTGAGAGCGTGAGAATAGTAGTGATGGAAGGTGGGTGTGGCGAAGGAGAAGAGAGAAAAGGGCAGGTAAGAGAGAGAAGATGCTTGGGAGAAAAGGGAAGATGGATGAGAAGGGAGAGATGGCAGAGAATTGTAAACATTAATAGTAACAGTAGTGGTAGTAGCGGTGGTGGAGGTAGTAGTTATAGTAGTAGTAGTAGTAGTAGTAGTAGTGGTAGTAGTAGTGGTAGTAACTGTAGTAGTAGTAGTAGTATAGTCCTCCTCATCATCATCAGGTGGGAGGGTGGAAGGAGAGACTGGGTAGGTGGATAGGTAGGAAGGGTGAGTAGTCAGGGAGGGAGAAAGGGAGAGAGTTGGGTGTGTAGGTGGGTAGGGAGGGAGGGAGGGAGCAAGTGAAGTAGATGAATAGGTAAGAAAGAAGGAAGGTGGGTAGGGGGGGAGGTAGGTAGATGGGTAGGCGGGGAGGTAGGTAGGTGGGTAGGCAGGGAGGTAGGTAGGTGGGTAAGTAGGTATGTAGAAAGGAAGGTAGGTTGGTAGGCAGGTAGGGTGGGAAGGAGAGGGGGTAAGGAGGGTGGAGGGGAGGACGAGTGGGAGTGATGAGGGTACTGTAAGATGGGAGGGGTAGGGAGATAGGGAGGCAACGGAGTGATGGAGGAGAGGAAAGAAGGGAGGGAGGGAGGGAGGAACCAGCAAGACCCCGCCCCGGATGCAAGGGAGGGAGGGAGGTATGTGGAGGTGAGCCAGGCGCCAGAAGGGGAGGGGAGGGGAGTGGGGGAGAGAAAAGGAAGTTGGTGAAGGGAAGGAAAAGGCTAAGAGGAAACCAAATGAGGAGAACATAAAAAACATAAGAGACAGAAGAAAAACACAGACGAAAAAATACAGTAAATATACAAGTGGTGAAAGGGAGAGGAGAGAAATGAAAGTAAAAGGAAGGAAAGATTATGCTCAAAGAAACGGGGGAGAATATGAAAGTAGAGACAGAATAAAAACAAAGTGGAGAAACGGGAAATAGCGCGAGAGGAAAGAAAGATGGAAAGTATAAGCAGAACGCGAAGGGAATGCAGAGTGAGAGGAAGTGGTTGAATTATAAAACAGAAGCCAGATTAAACGGAAGAAGGGAGGAATCAAACCGAAGGGAAGAAAGGGAGAGAGAAATAAGGCGAAGAGAGAAGAAAGGATGGGAGTGATAGGCAGAGAGTCTTTTAAATGGGAGGAGAGAAGGAGGAAAGAAATAAGATGCGGGAAGTGAACAGAAGAGAGATGACAGTGAGCGAAATTACAGAGGAAAAAGTAGAGGTGGAAAATAATGATGATGATGAGATACAAGAAGAAATATTTTTTTTTAGTTTCAAGGATGGAAGGTAAGAGAGTGAGGAAAGGATGGGAGGGAAGAATCAATGAATAATGGAAAAAAGGAAAGGTTAGAAGAGAGAGAAAGAAAAGATCCCGAAAAAAAGGGAAGAAGGAAAAGACATTGAAGGAGGGAAGAAGGCGAGGGAGAGAAGTGGGAGAGAGAGAAACTAGGGAGGGAGGGGAAAAAAAGTGGGGGAAGCAGTCGGATAGAAGGAGAGAAGAACATAGGAAGGGAGGAAAAGGGTGAGAAGGTGACGAAGGAGAGAAGAGAGGAAGCGAAGGAGCCAGAGGGAAGGTATTTAAGGAGGGAGGGAGAGGAACAACCTAGCCAGAGGGAGAGAGCTGCAGGGAGAGGAGGAGGAGAAGGAGAAAAGCACGGAGGAAGGGAGCAAAGGAAAGGAAATAAATGCACAAGCGGAAAAGAATTAAGAAGGAGAGGAGAGGAGACAGGAGGGAGAAAAGCAGAGGAAGGAAAGGAGCGTGGGGGAAGAAAGGGAGAAAGAATGAAGGGAGAACTGGAAGGAGGGAGGGAGAGGAAGGAGGGAAAGAAATAACCCAGCTGGCGGGAGGAAGGAGCCGGAGGGAGAGAGTGAGAGTGAGTGTGGAGGAGGAAGTCTGTCATCACGCAAGGGAAATAAGAGCAATAGGAACATAACAGTGAACAGGTCTTACATTGTGGTATCGGAGGGCAGGTAATTGGCTAAATGAAAGGCCAGGTAGGGTAAATAAAAGACTAGGTAAGTGAGGAAGTGAAGGTCAGATTATAAGTAAGGCCAGGCAGGTAAATAGATGCGCAGGTGAGTAGAAGAAGGTCAGATTAGATGTAAAAAGTAAGTTGGATGATAATAGCCAGGTGTGTAGGTAGACTTGTAAGTAGTAGAACACAACAGTAATAAGAGTGAACAGGTGTTACTCTGTGGTGAGGACAGATAATACGCTAAATAAAAGGTCGAATGAGTGAATAAATGAAAGACCAGGTAAGTACTGAAGGGGCAGGTAGGTAAGTAAATAAAGGCTATGTAAGTAACAAAGATAAGCGAGCAGATCTTTAAGTAGCAAAGATGGTAAATAAAAGTCAGGTATATAAGTAAATAATGGACTTGTAAGTGGACTGATAAAAGGTAATTGTATAACTATGCTCTTTTCACCCTAACTTGGCCCACATATTCTTCCTTTCTGCAGCTGATTTCACCCATCTCAGTGGCAGAAAAAGACAATCACGGTTCTCCATCATTCCACAGCATTTCTTCGTGACTAGCATCATATTCAGGCGTTAATATATTGTTACATCTGAGCATTCAAGGCGGAGAGATGGCAATTTTAGGCTAATTCAAAGTGAAAATAGCATAGATATGAAGCTGTTAACAAGACAAATGAATGAATAAAGGAATTATATTTAGGCAGCTCTGTGAATAATAGCAAGATAAGTATAAATTTTTTTTTTTTTTAGTAGTAAAGGAACCAAAAAAAAAAAAGCGGATGAGAGGTAAGTGATAAACCCCTTCATTGCGGTGGTGGATTTATTATTATTGTTTTATTTACTTATTTATTTATTCTTGTTTCTACCAGGGGATCAAATTCACGTTGGGAAGGAGCTCACTTGATTGAAGGGGTTAGGTAGATAGATGCATATTGAGCAGAGAGAGAGAGAGAGAGAGAGAGAGAGAGAGAGAGAGAGAGAGAGAGAATGACGGGAATAGAGGAGAAAAAGAAGAGAAGTTATAAAGTAATCAAGTCTTACACTCCAGCGACCTTTATGTTTTTTTTTTTTTTTGCTGTTACCTTTAGGCGATTTTATACACCTTAGGAGAGACCCTTTGAATTGGAGGGGTTGGATACAGCCTTCATTAATCCGTTACCTATGAGAGGTCTTTCCCACGTTGAATAAAATCGTCTTGGGTAGTAGTAGTATTAATAGTAGTAGTAGTAGTAGTAGTAGTAGTAGTAGTAGTGGTAGTGGTAATTGTTGTGGCCCCGGGTTCATCTGAAACGTTGATCTCGATGGACTGCTGGCTGAATTTGCTCCTTTCCTGCAGTCCACCATCGTCCTTTTGGGGGATAGGGATGGGGCTGAGGGACGTTTGTAGCAAGAATAGTCTACGAAATTACGTCACTGAATTAAAGGGGTTAAGAAAGTACGGTTAGTGTGGAGGAAGGTGGTGTGACTGACAGCGTGTGAGATGGATAAGGCAGTGAGAGACCCATAAGGCACGGCAAGGCGAGGCAGCGAGGCAGAGATGGTGTGACAAGCCAAGGATGGGCAGGCGAGGCAGACTTGGACAGGTGAGGCAGGGCAGGGGAGGGCAGGTGAAGCAGGTCAAGGTGGGTAGGCAGGACAAGGAAGAAGAGACAAACCGGTGTTGATGAGGCAGGTGAGTGCGTGGGAAGGTGAGGCAAGATGAGGCAGGTAACGGATGGTGAAACAGGTGAGGAAGGGAACTGAGGATGAAACGGCTGAGGCAGGAAATGGCAAATCCATGATGAAACAGGTGAAGCAAGAAATGGAAGATAGCTAAGGTAGGCTAAGGAGGTGGGGCAAGCTTGAGAAGGTGAGCCAGGCTAGGAAGGATGAGACATTTTAGGGAAGGTGAAGCAAGCTAGGAGGATGAGGCAAGCTAGGAGTGTGAGGCAAGCTAGGAGGGTGAGACAGGCACGGAAGAGTGAGGCAGGCTCGGAAGGGTGAGGCAGGCTGTGATGTTTATCTTTGAAACGTTCCCGGATGTAAGCTTAAGTTGACAAAAGGAGGGGGAGGAAAAGGATGGAGGGAGGAAATGGAGGGAGAAGTGGGTTGAAAAGGAGGGAGGAGACAGAAGAAAAGGAGAGGAGAGGAGAGGAGAGGAGGAGAAGAAAAAAGTAGAAGAAAAGGAGAGGAGAGGAGAAGAAGGAAGTAGAAGATAACTGAGGGAAGATTGGTGAGAAGGAAGGAAAAGAGAGGAAATGAAAGAAGGAAAGGAGAGAAAAAAGGAAGATAGGGCACGATAAGGAGGAAAGGTGAATGAAGCAGAGGGAGAAGAGAAGGGAAATGGAAAGAAGGAAAAGGAGGGAAGGAGGAGTGGAGAAGATGGGAAGAGAGAGGGCAAGAGGGATGAGACCGATGATAAAGGAAAGAACTTAGAGTGAGGAAGATAGAGGCGTAGAAAATAGAGGGAGGGAGGAGGAAAGATAGATGAGAGAGAATAAAAGAATGAAGGAATGAGGAAAAAAAGAGGAAGGAAAAAGAGCAAGAAAGGATGAGAAAAGAGAGGAAAGGAGGGACGGGGGTTGAGCATGAGGGAGAAAGAGGAAAAACCAAAAGCGGAAGAGCTGAGGCGTGAGAAGGAGGGAAAAAAGAGAATGAGACAGGGATTGTAAGAATGATGATAGGGGAGGATGAAGAGGGGAGAAGAGGAACCGAATAGGTGACACAGGTGAAAATGGATCATCACCCTCACCCCACTCTGACTCCATGTCTCATAAACACGCACGCCTCTCCCACCAAAACAAGAAAATCGTCCCGGGGCTAAGGACTGTCCCCACCGCCAGGACAGTCTTATGACACTGGAGTCTTCTGGAGTCGTGAACATTAATAAACCGCAATGCAACTCCGTCTTTTCTGCTCAAGTGAAGAGGTGAGTGGAATGTTTGTGGGGAGGGATGGAGGTGTGAGCTGTAACAGTTTAAAGCACTGGAGTGTGGAGTGTGTGCGCGTGCGTCTTGCGAAACTCCAAGATTTGACTAGTTATTTTGATATAGATATGAGATTTCTGATTCGCCTCGTTTGTTCGGGTTCTAATTAGGTGTTTACGGATCAGTATTCAGTAAATACTTTCACGTAATCATCCTGCACAGTGTAGCATAAAAATTCGATCATAAAAGTGCGTTATCAAAATGGAAATAATATCTGAATTTGTTAATGAATTATCTTAAGGGAAAAAATAACGTTATACTTGCTGTTCATCGAGAAGAAGAAAAAAGCGAAAGAGAGACAGGAGGATAACGACGCATCTCTCCAAAGTAACCTTGGCTTCTGACAAAGCATGGTATTTGATCTCCCAGACTTTCGAGCCTTTCAGAGTTTAAGGTGGCTGTGATGCTCGTTATATGGTAAACAATCATAACTGTGTGAACGAATATGAGACCCTTCACCGCACAGGCCTTCCTCTCGCTCAGCAGCCGGGCAAACGTCATTGTGGGAACGCAGTGAGGCGAGACATAGATATGTAATTTCGTTTCATTGGTTTATATATATGCTGTTTGGGGTAACTGTGAGAATTGCCAACGTCTCATCATTTCTGTGCAAAATCGATAATTTCTTCTACCGGCATAATCCCAGTCCTGTCAGTTAATAATTGGAGAGATCTTTTATTTCTTTTTCTGCGTGTTGCTATTATTGTTGTTGCTATAGTTGTTATTCTTGTTGCTGCTGCTGCTGTTGTTGTTATGGATCATTACTGACGATTCATCAGTACTTACGATTCCTGTCACTAATTTGTCCATACTGCCTCAGTCTGCCCCATCAAACCCCGCCATCACCCCAGACCACCCCACCAAATCTCCCCATTCATTCAGTCCACTCCACGAAACCCAGCCATTACCTCAGTCCACTCCACCAAACACCCTCATTACTGCAGTCCACCCCAACCATCTTTGCACCATTCCACCACACCATACCCCATCATTTACCCAATGAACTCCACCAAAACCAGTCATTATCCCAGTGCACTCCCCAGTCCCAGTCATTACCTCAATCCACCTCATCAAACTCCGCCATTACCCCACTTCACTTCAGGAAACTCTGCGCAAAATCTACCCCAGCTATATAAGTCATTACCCAGTCCACTTCAAACCCTGTCGTTGTACCTATCCTCTTCACCAATCCTAGACATTACCCCACTCAGTCCATCTCAGCCCCTTCATAGTCTGCCCTACCTCACCTACCCTACCCTACCCTACCTACCCTACCTCGCTCCAACCCATCCACCCAGCCCATTAACCTGCCCCAGCCTACGCAATCCCGACATTCTCTACCCTACCTGCGCTTTTCAATTTACCACACTCAAACCCATCCAGCCCTGCCGTACTCAAGCCAGTCTCACCTCTTCTCTACCTCAGTTCAACCCCACTCCACTCCACCGAACCCCACCATTACCCCACTCTACCCCAGCTCCCCTCCATACTCCACCGCACCTCACCGCCACTCAACCCCACCCGACCCCACCATTACCCCACTCCACCTCACATATCCACGCCATTACCCCACTATATCCAGTCAGGTTTTCCTTACTCTGCGGAACACGTCTATAAAGGTTAACCCATTCCACCTCACACATCCCAGCCATACTTTTATCCTGCCTCTCACGCCGCATTCTACCCTTAAAATTACTCATGTATATATTATATTTTCCAAATGCTGTCCGTATTTACCCTCTCTGTGTGACTAGTATCAACACACTCTTCTTCCCATTGATTAACAGAACCACTCATCTAGGAAGGCAGACACACACACACACACACACACACACACACACACACACACACACACATGGGGGGGAAGGGAGACAGACATACAGACTGACACACACAACCCACCAAGCAAGACAAACCAATAGACAGACAGAGGGGCGTCCATCCATCCTTCATTCCCACGACCCAGTTCAGAGCCCCTTCGCCCGAATTTTACAGCATAAAGTCAGGGGAGCAAATAGTGTGTGTGTGTGTGTGTGTGTGTGTGTGTGTGTGTGTGTGTGTGGAGGGAGAAAGAGAGAGAGAATATGTATAAATCATCAAGGGAATCTCAAGTGGATGCGAACATGTGAGAACTCATGAAAGGACATACTGCTGAAATCCTAAATCCTTTCAGTCTGGTAACGTATTTTTTTATGCTATTCTTGCTGCCTCCAGACGATTTTGGTCACTTTAGGATACGCTTTTATAACTGGAGGGGTTACATATAGCTTTAAATAACCCCTTTACTGGTATGATCAATAAAAGCGTCTGGAGTCAGCAAGGATACACTAAATTAAATCGTCCATTATGGGGATGAATGTAGACAAAGGGGATAGGTAGACAAACGCTCCATCTGCTCAGTCACTGTATAGTTAGGAGAAGCAGGGAGAGAAGAAAGGGGGGGTTGTAGGGAAGAAAGGAGGGATGGGGGGAGGGATGGAGGAAAGTGGAGCACTAAAAATACCAAAGTGAAGGAGGGGAGACGTGTTTGTTTGGCTGTTTGACGTGTGTGTTTTTCTTCCTCCTCTTCTCTCTACTTCTTTCTATCTTATTTTTTTCTGCATAATAATGACATCTAACATCCCCAGGCACAGACGACCAAGGATGTACTGACCGTGTGTGTGTGCGAGTGTTTGTGTGTGTGTGTGTACCAGCCAGCTTGCATAACCTTCACATGTGCAGATAGCTCTATAATAAATGTTTCATCCGTGTTTAATGGGTCTTGAACTGCACTTGATCCGTGGAGCCGATAATCACTACTTTCTGTCTTAGGAGAAGTAACTCATCCCTTCCCAGTGCTTCATGCTTGGGTGTAGATGTGGAAGGCTTTAGAGCGAAGGGTGAGAAAATACATGTGGAAATTTGGTGCTGGAGAGGCTGTGTTTGTGAGTGTAGAGGGAATGTGGACAGAGTGAGAAACTGTGACAGCAAATGAAGGGACATACTGCTGTACCTTCTTGATATGTCTCTCTTCTGGTGGGGTTGAATCAGGGTCATTAAACACACACATAGTCAAGGATATACTTTCTCACTACACTCTCTGAAACAAAAAGGAAATAATAAGATAGGTAAATTAAAGTGAAAATGAGCGAGAGGGCGAAGGGGAGCAGGGAAAAAGGGAGATAAATGAGGAAGTGAATAAAGAACAAAAGGGAAAAGCTTGATAACAGAGGGTCAGAGAGGAGAAATGAGGTCACTTTTTGCTGGTGCCTTTGCTTTCGGGGTGTGAGGAAAGGAGGAATGTGGAGTGGATAGTAGTAGGTGGAGGGGTAGGAGGTGGGAAGAAATGGATGGAAGGAAAGGCGAAAGGGATGCAGACAGAGGGTAGATTAAAGGAATGGATGTTACAGTGATGAACAGAAAAGCAGAGGTAGTTTAGTGGGCTGATACAAGCAGATACAATTATGTGAATAGTGAATGAGCACACACACACACACACCATTTATACGAGGGGATGATAAATGAATGGAGACAATACACTGATACAGGGGAAAAATATTGAGAAACAGAGTGAGCAAGAGAATGAAATTAGAGTAAGGTAGGGATGAATGGTAAAGAAGAGGAAGAGATAACAGGAAGGAGAAGGGGTAGTGGAAGGGGGGGGGGGGATTGGGGAGGTAAGGGGGAGGGGACGGAGAAGGGGTCAGGGGGTCAGCTGCTGTGTTCACGAGCTAATGTTGTATAACCCTTCCTTCCTTACACACCCTACCCAACTCTTCCTCATCCTCACTCACCCTGCTTCACCCTGCCCCACCCTTTCTCACTTTGCCTTATCTTCACTAAACATGCCTCACCTTGCCTTACTTTGCCTCAGCCTACCTCACTCTATTTCATCCTGAATCATTCTTCTTCATCATCAGTCACCATATCTCACTCTGCCTCCCCCTCCCCCACTCTCACTCACCCTGCCTGATCATCTTGCCTCACTTTGCCTTACCTTGCCTCACCCACACTTAGCCTACTCCGCGTCACCCACATTCACCCACCCTGCATCACCCTACCTCATCCTCATCTAATATGCCTCACCCTGCCTTATTCTCACCCAACCTGCTTTTCCTTACTCCACCTCTTCCTGCCCCACCCTCACTCACCCTGTCTCACCCTCACCATGGTATAGCAACAGTGTGCCTGGTTCCTGTCTAGGAGTCCTGGGTTCGATTGCCGGCTAGAGCATTAAATAGTGTTTATTTTCAAGACACAACAACTTCGGCCCGGCTTGGAGTCTCTTCAGGTAAAATCCAAGTCATGCAGAAATTGTTGCACCTTCAAAATAGTCACAGTTTCAGAGGATGAGTGTTCCATTTTAACAATTCATGAAGCTTTTAAATCAAGACTCTTAGCGTCTTTCCATTATCCACTTTGCATTTGTACCCCAGATAATTTGCCGTGTTCAGTCCTATCAACTTTTTTCTCAAGCCTCCTTTCCCCGGCCCCTCCTACCCATACGTCACGGCCTGGTAGTTGAATCCAATCTAAAGTGTTGCATCTAAAGTGTTGCATCCCGACCCTTTGCAATGCAGATGGCAACCTCCCTCACCTCTCCCACACGCTGCAAACACCCTCTTAACTCCCACCCGCCTACACCCACACCCACGCTGGCTTGCTCCAGTTTAAGGTTTAAGGTCGTTCTTCTGTTCTTTTGTTCCTTGGTGTGAATTGTTCTCTCGCTCGTGGTTCTCTACTCGTTATTTTTCTGATCGTATCGTTCTTTTTTAGAATTTGGTTAACTTCTTGTTCATTGTTTTTACCGTCTGTGTTTCTTCATATCTGTCACCTTCATGTTACCTTAAATCTCATCTCTCTTACTCACCGCCCTTCATCATCATTATCATCATCATCACCCTAACTCAATTTCCCACGATTTGAACAAGGTGGGCAAGATCCACTAATAGGAAAAAGAAAACTTAGAACTAGGAAACACTATCAGAAGAATTCCCAGTGAAACAGATCATATGTTCACTCCCATATTCAGACCTTTGACATTTTTTGCTTCATGTTTCACGCCTCCACCCATTTCTTTGGCCAGCTTAAGTTAATCCTTCGATTTTGCTTTGCTCACTCACTTCTCCATCCTTCCTTTTCTAACCTCCTTCTTTTCCTTTCTCTTCCCTTCTTTAACCCTCCATCCATTTCCTCCAACCCTTCCCTCCTCCTCTCCCAGTTTTCCTGCCTCCTTATTTCATTCTCCTTGCCTCCATCCTGAAGTTGGTCAGCTCGGATCAGCCTTCAAATATGCTGTTGTCATCTTTCCCCTCCTTTCTCTGACCACCCTTTCCTCATCCCATCCCTTTCATCCCCAGTTTCCTTCCTTCTTTTCCTGTTTCTTTCCCACCCGTCTCTCCTTTCTTCCTTTCCCTCCTTACCTTCTTCTTCTGCCTAAACCCCACAGTTGGTTAGCCTGGGTCAGCGCTCGAATTTGCTTATGCTTTCTTACTTATCCTTCCTTCCTTTCTCTAACATTCCCCCCTTCCCTTCCTGCCTTTCCTTCTTCCCTCCTTTCTTTCCATCCCTGTCTCATTCTCTCCTTTCTCTTCCTTCCCTATCTCCTTCCCTCCTCTCTCTTTCTTCCCTGTCTCTTACCTTCTGCCTTCCCAATCTCCTCCCTCTGCCTCCACCCCATGGTTAACCAGCTGCACTCAACCTTCGTATGTGTTTAAGCTCTCTCGCACCTCCTCCCTTCACTTCCATATTGCCCCCTTACTCTTCCTCCTTTCCCACCTTCCCTTCTTTCCTTTCCTTCCTAGCTCCGTTCCCCTTTCCATCCCTCTCACTCTCCTCTCGTTCCCTCTCTTCCTTTCCTACCTCCTTCCCTCGACGTCCAACCCCATAAACAGACAGCTGGAGCCAACCGTAGATTTTCCTTTGTCCTCTTCCTTTTCCTACCTTCCTGTCTTCAACATCCCTTCCCTCCCTTCCTCTGTCCTCCCTCTCTTCCCACACTTTCCTCCTTCTCTCCTACCCTTCCTTTTCATCTTTCGCCGCCTCTTGCCCTCTGCCATAATTAGCCATCTTTGTATTTATGTTAACCTTTCACACACCTTTTCTGTAATCTCCTCTTCTTCCCTTCCTTCATTCCTTCTTCTTCCTTCTCTCCAACTCTTTCCTCATCCCCTCCCTCCCTCCCTCCCCTCCTTCCCTACCATCTGCCCTCTTCCTCCATCCCCATAGTTGGCCAGCTCGGGTCAGCCTTCGAATTTGCACGTGAAAGGGAAGGTTGACCCCAATTAATCGAGCCGACCCCCTCCCCCTTCCCTCTATCTCATTCCCTCAAGTCCTCCGTCCCCCCCTCCCCTCGTCCCTCCATCCCATTCCCGCAAGTCTTACCCCCCCCCCTCTCCTATGTCTGGGGTAACGATGCGGAAGCTGGTTACGGAAGCCTTCCAAGGGACTCTGATTATGGGGCTGTGTGCTCGGTGTTTGGCTGGGACTGAATGTTTGTTTAGCGGTGTATTATCTCCTTCACTGAGGCAACGTGTTTTAAATTCTATTCTTGTTACCACCAGTTTATGTTACCCAGTTTACGAGTGACATTTAGCACTGAGAGTATTACAGGTAGCCTCTTTTTTTTTTTTTTCGCTACATCACAGAACATTCCCCCAGTTCTGTAACAGTCATGTGTTCTGTAGTTAGAAAAAAAATGGGAAGACGTCATTGCAATGAAGAGATTAAAAAGAAGGTTAGAGTTTGCATCAGCTGTGTGGTTACCTCTGCCAATGAAGCTGGGCCGAGGGTAGGTATTCACCCGTGTCTATTTGTCTGTTTGTGTACAAGATATTATCGGATCTTAATGAAGTCTATGGATAGGTAGGTAGTGGGTCAAGAAAAAGCTGATTAGATTTTGAGATGGATCCGGATTCGAATGCAGGAAATCATAAATTTTACTAGCGATGGCGGAGGTATGCGCTCCCTGACATTATGTGACTGGGCAGACTGAGACCATTGGATTAACTGACTATGTAAGGCCGTCAATTTATTTGTCTGAAAGAGAGAATGCAGTATTAAATCATAAATATTACTGGCGTCGGCGGAGGTATGCGGTCTGTGGGTGCTATCTCGACACTGACTTGTTTACACATTTTTTTTTTTAAGTACTAAAAGATCTTGAGGTTACACCAAGACAGAGCATTGCGCTGCAGTGATAAAACCCTTAAAGGTGGGAGAAAGTACATAAGTAGCTACAAATAATTCCCTGGGTGCCTTGAGAACATATTAAAAAGTGTACATTGGGACGGAGAAGATCTTAGTAACATAAATAATAAGCGAACGGAAGTCTTCGTTTTGTCAACATGCCTGGTACCTGTAGTCATTTTCGGTCAGCCAGACGGGGAGTTTCGAGAAATTAGTGCTTAGCTGAATCAGAAAAACTAAAAGGATTAGGGAGAAAACAAAACCTGTGATACCCATTTGGATTCACTTCCAATACAGATAGGTGGAAAGGTTAATTGAAGCATCTTTTAGAGGTACGAGCCTTTATTTTCTTAAACGTAAAGTTCTACCCACTTCAGGGCTTCTTCAGAAACTATGAAGATGGCTTGAAGTGGATGAAACGTTACTCTTAAGAAAATAAAGGCCTTTGCATCTAAACAGTGCCTTACTTAACCAATTTGTCAGGCGTACTAGCTCTAATAATATCCTGTTACAGTACAGGAAGAAAGGTGTTAGAATGTTACTGAAGATTACGTATACCTAGACAAGCAGTTCATATAATTTCCAGTGGTAAAATGATATCAGACAAAGAATAGAAATGAGACGCATACCCTTCACTAAATATTATATTTTTATTAGTATAATGCTTCTGTCTGTAAGAAGAAACGTTTATAATCAGTGCATCCTTCTTCTTACTCACGAATCAGTGACCGGGAGTTTGACAGAGTCCATAAGAACGTCAATTTAAAAATCCTCGGAGTGGAAAGGAAAGAATAATATTAGGGATCAGACAGAGGGATAATGGGAGAGCGTCTTTGATAAGGGAACAAACGAAAGTAGATGAAATAATCACCACAGTTTAAAACCACAAATGAACATGGACGGGTCACGTCCTTAGCAGAGCACAAAACAGGTTGACAGGAAGGGTATTGCTTAAAATGGTTTAGGTAAGTCCAGATCTAGATTACTTTGGGTTAAAGGATACTTCGACTTATAGTAAAAACATGAAGTTGAGTGACCGCTATCATCATATAATAGTTTTTCATTTAATTCTCAAAAATATTATATAACCTAAGACTCGCCATAGTGAGGGGTGACCTGGACAAAAGGACCTCCATGTATATTTGTCCCTATTCATGAACGACCCCTCCTCCTCCCACGACACGCCATCCTTCCTCATACACTCCTCCACTCTGCATGTCTCTTGATGTCATATACTCCCACTTTGCATATGTGGTCATTTGTCTGTTTAATTTGTTCATAATATAGATAGATAGATGAATAGCTAGATTTAGATGGATAGATAGATAGACAGATATACAGTAGATGTTTTTCTTAACTTCTTACAAAGCCACCTCTTTAACTCTTTCAGCCCAAGTACAAGATTTTATTCCACTGTTGTTGTCTCTCAGCGATTTTATTTAGATTATGGCTGCACTTTAATACTTGGGGTGTTAGAGAAGACTATATCTAACCCCCCGAATTTTGGAAGACTGTCCTGAGATGAAGAAAATTGTCTGGGTATAGCAAGAACAGAATGTCGAGGGATAGAGGAATGGATGATGGAATAGGGCTGTTTATTCCCGTATAGTTTTGAAGCAAGATATATATATTTTTTTTTTAGTTCACCCTTTTTTTATTGTGGAATGTGGCGATTTATCCCCGGAGACTTTATCGACAAGCGTTACGGTGCAGAGGGCAAAGGAGAGGAGGCGAAGGAGGAGGAAGGAAGAGAGNGGAGGGGAGAAAAGGGAGGGAAGGAAGAGGAATCAGTGCCCTGGAGGAATGACAGTGCTAAACACTCCCTCCCTTCCTCCTTCCCTCCCTCCCTTCCTCCGTTAGTATCCCTGACCCTCCACCTCCCTCCCTCCCTGTCATCCTTCCTCTCCCTAACTCCTTGCCTACCTTCCACCCTCCCTTCCCCCCTTTCTGCTTCCCTTGCTCCCCCTCCCCCCCTCTCTGTCTTCTTCCCTGTCTCTGTCTCTTCCTCCCATTCGCCCTTCGTTCCAGGCTACCTCCCTCCCTCCCTCCCTCCATTCTACCTGCCTTCTTTCCTCCCTCCCTCCATTCTACCTGCCTTCTTCCCTCCCTCCCTCCATTCTACCTGCCTTCTTTCCTCCCTCTCTCCATTCTACCTCCCTTCTTTCCTCCCTCGCTCCATCTCT
Source organism: Birgus latro (assembly GCA_018397915.1). Classification (NCBI taxonomy): domain Eukaryota; kingdom Metazoa; phylum Arthropoda; class Malacostraca; order Decapoda; family Coenobitidae; genus Birgus; species Birgus latro. Next base: position 26,224 of record JAGKTI010010958.1, read on the forward strand.
TCTTCCCTCCCTTCCTCCCTTTCATATACCTCCATTTTCCATTCCTATCTCCACACTGATCCTTTTATCTCCCTTTCAGATCACCAAGTCCTTTTTCATTTTCCCATTTCTCCTTCTTTGCCACCCTCTCTCACCGGCTAACATTTCCTTCGCTTCAGTCTGAGTGTGTGTGTGTGTGTGTGTGTGTGTACCCTCCTTCCTTTCCTCTCTTCCTTCTTTAATTCTTTCCTTCTCGCAAATCCTTCTGTCTTCTTCGTATAATTATTTGTCCTTCTTCCGTCCCCTTTCTCTTCCTACCGTTTTCCATCCCTTCCTGTCTGCTTTCCTTCTTTCAGATCATTTTCCTCTTAATTCTTCTAGCTTCTTGCTCACATTGCTTTCCCTCCTCTTCTCCCTTTTCCTCGATTCCAGGTAATTCTGCTAGATGGATGCTTAGACTGATAGATAGATAGACAGACAGACAGACAGATAGATACTTGGCGGAACTGAATCATTCCCTCAAACCTGAAATGCGTAGAGTTTACATGAAATTCGTTGAGCCTTAGTTACTAGATAGGAATGAGTCTCCTTGGTTACTAACTTAATCCATCCTACCATCCACTCTGACTACAAATGACCATCCACTGAGCTGACAGGGTTTGGTAATCTTCGTCATGTAAAATAAAAATATTAAAATAAAAATAAGCGTATTAGTGAGAAGCAATACTGTCACTGATAATTTAAGATAACATTAGCGGCATGAAATGATCGTGAGCATAATGACAACAGTACAGAAAAAAGATATAGAAAAATGCACGAATAGAGAGAAAAAATCTGTCATAAAAAAAGCTGAATATATATGAGACAACCCATCTGTCCAGAACATAGCGATTTGCCTCACAGGACATAACGGATGGAGGACAAGGACAAAACCAAGGACACGGACGAAAAGAAAAAAAACAGAAAAAACAGAAAAAGAAAAAAAAGGGTAATTGGCAAGAGGGTCAAGGCAACACACACACAAAAAAAAATCTCAAAAATACATATCATACGCCGGGGTCAAGGCGTTTCCGGAGCGTTATGGAAATTTACGTAATCTGAAATATACGCATTTTGGAAGTTCCCATATTACGCATTGGTGGATGTAACGCACAGTGGGCGTCTGCTTTATCACCTTTATTGCCATAC
>JAGKTI010010959.1:447-19445 GCA_018397915.1 Birgus latro
ATACTTTTTGGGCAAGATAGAATGAAAAGAGTATAGCCCAGTGCTACATTTTTTTTTGCTGATGATCACATGCTTCAAAAGAGAGTAAAGGAATGTGTGGCTCGTAGGCTACTGAATCTTAGGGAACGGGCTGGTAAGTGTGTGCTCAGGGTAGGGCACAAAAAAAAAAGCGTGGCCGCCCTGGTCGTGTGATCCAGCAAATCCTCGAACTGCCCCGTGGATATTAAATGGTGTGTGTGTGTGCGTGTGTGTGTGTGTGTGCGTGTGTGTGTGTGTGTTCTAAAATGCAGTTAATATACATAGGAATAGACTATATATACTTTAATACACAAGAACTAATGCTCAGAGATGTGAACATAAGTCTGCAGAAAATGAACTACCAAAAGTGAATTAAGTGGAACGCGATCTGCTGGTAAATAATGACGTAGACATAAAACCTAGGCATTACAGCGGTTTACTGTTGTTATGATGGTGGTGTGTTTATACCGGCCGTTCTGTGGTGGCGAACGGCTCTGTGGGGACGGGTTGCCTTAAGGGGGAAGCAGGGGTTTATGGCGTGGGGGCACTATTTTTCCATTTTCCGTACTGTTGGGGCTGGTGAGCATGACGATCCGCGATGGACAGAGGGTTCAGCTGGGGGGGATGAGGTTCTGGTCGAGGATGATTCTCCCTGCTCTTTTCTGAACCTTTTCGAGTCTGTTTCCTTGGGTAATGTCGAGGGATGAGGATCAGATTGGCGAAGAATGAACGTGGCGTACAGGTGTGTAAGGTCCTGGGCTGAGACACCTAATTTCTTCANGTGTGTGTGTGTGTGTGTGTGTGTGTGTGTGTGTGTGTGTGTGTGTGTTCTAAAATGCAGTTAATATACATAGGAATAGACTATATATACTTTGATACGAATAACTAATGCTCAGAGAAGTGAACACAAGTCTTTGCAGAAAATTAACTAACAAAAGCGAATTAAGTGGAACGTGATCTGCTGGTAAATAATGACGTAGACATAAAACCTAGGCATTACAGCGGTTTACTGTTGTTATGATGGTGGTGTGTTTATACCGGCCGTTCTGTGGTGGCGAACGGCTCTGTGGGGACGGGTTGCCTTAAGGGGGAAGCAGGAGTTTATGGCGTGGGGTCACTATTTTTCCATTTTCCGTACTGTTGGAGCTGGTGAGCATGACGATCCGCGATGGACAGAGGGTTCAGCTGGGTGAGATGAAGTTCTGGTCGAGGATGATTTTCCCTGCTCTTTTCTGAACCTTTTCAAGTCTGTTTCCTTGGATAATGTCGAGGGATGAGGATCAGATTGGCGAAGAATGAACGTGGCGTACAGGTGTGTAAGGTCCTGGGCTGGGACACCTAATTTCTTCAGCTTGCATAGTACGTGTGGTGTGTAGGAAGCAGCAGTGATGATTGAATCTGTGTTGATGTCCCAGGGAAGTTTACAATCAGTGAGGATGCCCTGTAGTAGTGTGGTGGTGTGCGCTGCTTCGAGGGTGTGGCCTCCAAGTGTGAGTGTTGGGGGTGTATAGGCTGGGTGAAAATACATACTTTTCTTGGTAATGGTAATGTGGTTGTCACCTGTGTGTGTGTGTGTGTGTGTGTGTGTGTGTGTGTGTGTGTGTGTGTGTCAGAATACGTCCTTTATACTTCATACTTGCAATTATTTTAAACACTGATAGACTTTTCTCCGTGAAGCCTATAGAAACCGCCGACAGTATGAGTATTAGTATGAGTATTAGTATTAGTATGAGTATGAGTATTAGTATGAGTATTAGTTTAAGTAGTAGCGGTAGTAGGAACAGGAGGAGGATCAACCGCAGGCTCCTCTGAACATGACCCACTGGCCCACATCAAATACCCTTTTCCTTCAGTCCACCACCCTTCTCTCAGGGGGCAGGGAATTGCTGAAGGACGCCTGTATAACGACGCAGTGGAGCCGCCCGGTGCATCGGTGCCACCACGGGAAGGCGTCCATTGCGAGCGTCCTCCTGGAAGCACCAAAACAGGGATGAAAGCTACGCCGTCCGATGAGAGGGGATTTCCTTACACATTTATCGATCTATCTATCTTTTAGTGTATCTACCTATGTCTATCTGTCTGTCATTCAGTGTTCTATCTCCCGTTAGGAGAGTAGGGACCCAGGGCTAGGCTACTTGGTCCACACATTTAAAGAGAGAGTGACCAGTCGCTCGACCCTTAGCTGATATATATATATGAGCACTGACACCCTACCGCCCCTCGGATGGGATTCCTTATGGGTCACATGCGACTGGAGTGCCGTAACCCACACGACCACCAGGCGTCCAGCTGGCTATGTGGCTTGGATATAAAATGGTAAATGGACTCCGGAGGTACAGGAAACTATCTGGCTTGACAATCACCGCAGTCAGCTGAAGGTAGCGCTACATGAAGTGAGTGAATGGTGAGTGGCCGAACCTAACACACACCCGTACTCATTAAAATTACGAATACCACCGAACAAGGTCAGTGATGCAAACAGGAAGAGTAAAGCAGGAGGTTAGTGCAAATTAATCCTATATTGGATATAGGATTAACTAGCACTTCTTGTTTATCCTTACCTGCCCGCGTATTGTATCTCCCTGCCCACCCCCTTCCCCACCTCCCTGATGATCTACCTACCTACCTACCTGCCTGCCTTCCTAGTTACCTGTCTATCCTCCTCCCTGCTTACCTCCTTGTCTACGTCACTGCCTACTCACCTCCTCCCTGCTTACCTTGATCCATGGCTCCCTACCTCCTACCTCTCAAACTACTTATCTTCCTCGTTCCTCCCTACCAACCTCCTTACCTATCCCCCCGTCTTCTTACCTACCTACCTACCTACCTACATCCTTTCTTGCCTACCAACCTCCCTGCCTACCTATTTCTTTGTCAACCTCCACATCTCATTAGGTAGCGACATAAGCGAGTACTTGGCTTTATGCGACTGTGATGAGGACATAAAATCTGAGTTACCTGTCCATCGAGATCAGTGTCATGCCTATCCTGCTGTAAATAAAGATGTTTGCTCTTTGGACTCAGTCACTGTGGCGATCGGGCTGCTCTAAGCGTGTCAAGTCGAGAGGATTCACTTGACGCTTCAGTCGTCAAAATCGGTCCATAATTTGCGAGAACAGAGGATAAATGGAAGGACGGAAAAGCCTGTTTCTGATTCGCCCGTTCCGAGACCCACAATTTCGTCCTCGGGAATTGAAAGGAAGAAGTTGTTATTGTTATTGTTGTGGGCCTAGGTTCATTGAAACTGAACCCAGTGAACTTAAGGCTGACGATGCCCTTCTCCTACAGCTCACTATCCTTCTTTCGGGGCATAAGGATGAAGTTGAGAGACCTTTGTATAACCGGACAGTGGAGCCACCTGGTTTATCAGTTCCACCACACGAAGGCATCCCTCTCAGGCACGAATATAAGATTCCCATAACCTCTCTAAGATGCAGGTGTGAAACGTTAATTATTGATAAAAATACCCTGAGAAGATTGCACGAAATTTTAGAACGCCATTAAACCAGTTACTCTCTCTCTCTCAGAACCACACGCAGCTCTTCACACACCGTTGCACTTGTGGACAGCTCTCGAAGTGTACAGTGAGAAGTGCATGTAGCAATTCGGTGTGCTAAGGTGGCTGTGTTCTAAGTTTTAACACTCTGCATTATAATCATCAAGGGAATCTCAGCAAAGTGGAGGCATCTAAGAACACTTGCAAGAACATACTGCCGCTCCCAAATGTATTAGGTAAGTGTAAGCAGACTACGATGGGAATCAATGAAAATAAAAGTTACTTAATTACACCCACGATTCTCAAAGGGTCATCAGGTGTTACGTGTTACTTAATTACACCCGAGACTATCAAAGGGGGAGCGAGTGTTACTTTTTAATAAGCGTGTGTCTGTGTATCTGATCGAGCAAAGTAACTAAAAGAGTTTTTAAAAGGTTTTAACCAAACTTGGTGGAAATGATCAGGGTCAGCCAAGGAGTAAACCAACTGTTTTTGAGGACACTAGTTCAAAGGTCACGCTCACTGGGCTAGGTCAAACGTTGATTTAGGAAAAACAAAGAATTTTCTATAAATAAAAAATACTAAATTTGGGGCAAAGATTGACAGTAAGGCAAGAATTAAAGGATTCAATTTTGAGAGCAATCAGTCAAAGGTTAAGGACAAAGGGCAAGGTCAAAGCTCGACCCGTGTGTGTGCTTGTTGGCCTGCAGTCCTAATGAAACCAGGTTCGAATCTCGGCAGTGGCAGGGAACAGTTTAAGGATTTGTATTTCATTAAAACAGACTTTGCTGATCTACCAGATGACCAGCCGACATGACATAAAATACCCCCGCTAATACCAATACACCATTTCTGTACGAGACAGCCCTAGCATGTATTCAATATGGACGGTGGGTGTTAGTGCCGAAGTGGTGACATGTAGAGGTGTATGGTATGTAGGAGGACTACTAGGCCTTGTGAGCAGGTTGAGAAGCCTTTGCCCAGAGTCGGACATAAATTTAAAAAAAAAATGAACTTGTTATTTTTGTTGTTGTAGATTTAGTAGTAGTAGTAGTAGTAGTAGCAATAGTAGTAGTAGAAGAACAATGACCATCAACAGTAGCAGCTAAATCCCTTTGATAATTTTAAAGCATTTGGATATTTTACCCTGAAGCTTAGGTAGTAATAGTGGTAACAGCCTCAGGTTAATGTGGGCATGACCCCAGTAGACTGCAGGCTGAAATTACATGTCTCCCACTGCCCACCGTTCTCCCTTCAGGGCATAAGGGGGGACTGAGTGATGTGTGTATTACCAGACAGGTCCTCCACTCGGCCATAACGGTGCCACCACGTGAAGGTGTCCCTCTCAAGGATGCGTATTTTTTTTTTTCGAGAATATTTAGTCATCCAGGCACCATCGGAGCGAGATCAGCGACAAATGAATCGGCAACATCGCGCCTTAGCTTGGGAAAGATGAAACAGTTCGGCTAATCAAACCATAAAATCATCAGAAAAGTCGTGTTTTGACATTAAACCAACCTCTGCCTACCCAGCTTAGGCCAAACCTAACGTTATCTTAGCATAATACCTAATTCTGTTTCGGGGATGATGAAGGTGATACATTGTCAAGTCTTTTATTTAGGCATTTGGTCCGACGTTGTTAACTTAACTTACTAGAAGATCAAAATATATACCAGGATTTTTCTTTTTGCCTCCAGGACGACTGAGGTTTTGTCCAGGGACACTTTGAATTAGTCTTGTGCTTGAGTACTTGAAATGTGCTTGGTACTTGAATGCCAACTTGCTATACTTGTACTTGAAACATCATAACAGTTGATACCTATCTTTGATGAACTGCACCATAAAACATTCAAGTACTTTAAAACACTTCACGTCATTTCCACTAATTATCTGATAAATTTAACAAACTGCAACTTACTAAAAAAATGTGGCACTTGACCCAGTCCGTGTGATTCAGTCTGATGTCAACAGTCAAGGTGGTAGGACGCTGCTCCTTTGCTCCTGGTGATTCTATACTCCATCCGTCAATGAAAGCTGTTTTTGTTGCTCCAGGTTCATGAGAAGAGTGAATCTGGTGGACCGCAGGGTAAAATTTTCCTCCTGCATTTCACTGACCTTCTTGTGGGTGATAGGGAAGTAGATGAGGGGCGTTTGTACGGCCAGACAGGTGTGCCTTCCGGTTACATCGGTGCCACCATATGAAGGCGAAACATTTGTAAGGTATGAGATATGTGAGGTACCATCTTGGACAAGCTCGGACCATGGGACGCTCTATAGATACGGTAATCCCTCCAAGATCCAACGTAATAGAGCCAAAGCACTGTCCGGAACTTGGGTTTGTCCGGGACTTGGGAAAAATGCCCCTGGACAGGTACTTATAGACCCCAACCCAACCAAACTTCGAAAGCCACCTAAATAACTCCCTATCGGATATGCACAGCACCTATTTAGGACCCTATTTACACAAATAAATGACTGAAACCATGATATAATTGAAAAAGAACCAGAGAATGAGAAATTGGAAGTGAGTTTGGAAAATATTTAGCAGTGTTTAGGTTACCGTACTTATGACGTCCGTGGCCGTCATGAAGATTAATCCGCCTCCTCTATGGCTCAGACAGTGGTGAAGTGCACTTGAAGCACGTGCAGTAATCCTGTGTTGTGCTGCAGTTAATCCTTTGCACTGTGAATTATTGTTTAACATTGTACATTCTGTTCTTACTTGCGCCATGCCAGTTGTAACATGCAAGTGTTGCACACTGCAGTTAATCCTTTGCACACTAAAATCTAATTTCTTAACACTGCACAACACTGTAAATTCCGATGTGGTCTAATGGCGAAGTATTGCAGTTTATGCACTGTTTATTCACAAAAATGAGCACGTGGGGAGCCATGGCAACGAGCATGCAGTCAGGACATTAGGTAGGTGGGAACTGGGGAGAATGCAGGTGCACTCTATCGGAGTTAGAGGAACTACATACCAAAACAGCTGTTTGTCACCGTATGGCAAATTTAAAGTAGGGATGAACACATATTGCCTTTTTTTTTTCATTTTTACATTTCTGGCCATTTTTGGTGTACAATGGCCCGAGCCCAAAATGTCCGGGACTTGAGGTGTCCGGAACTTGGAAGTCCGGGCCTTATTGGGATTACTGTATATGAGGCTCCACCATTTTTTTTTTTTTTTTTTTTAAGAACAGATCAGAGGAGGGAAAAACAAATGAATAAACAAAATCCATACCCCAGATTACTGGTGTCCTCCATTCATAAAAGAAAATCTGTAACAGTTGGACTTGAATAGCTGTTGGTTGAAGTTTGGGGGGAAACAACTCTGGGGAAGTGAGTTTCAAAAAGATGCAGTTTGGGGAATAAAAAATTTCTGATAAGTGGAAGTTCTGCAATATGGCAGTGTGACATTCCAGTCATGATCACTACCAGATGCCTGTGTAGCACAGGGGAAAGCATGGAAAGGTGGCACAATAGATGCAACTTCGTCTGACCATTTGCAACAAAAGTAGCTGTAAAATAATGCAAGGGAGGGAACATTCCATCTTACTTATTTATTTGTTATAGCAGGGTTATTAATAATTCTAACAGCTTTGTTCTGAATTTTGTCTAGTTGTTTTAATCCAACCTCTCCACATCCATTCCACAAGGGTGAGCAATATTCCAGCTGAGAGCACACATGACTCCTATAAAATATAGCTAACTGCTCGTCAGTGAAGAAGGTACGAACTCTGTACAATAATCCAAGTTTCTTTGACTCGGTTTTACAAAGTATTCTAACATGATAGGTCCAGCTGAGGGCATTGTTAAGTGAAGCACTGAGAATTTCAATAGTTTTGGAGATAGGAATATTAGTAGCACTGAAGGCAATTTAAGAATCTGGCAATATCTGCCTATTAGTAAATTGTATATATCTGGTTTTACTAGCATTAAATGAGACGAGGTTACTTTGTCCCCTTTCAGTGATCCTAGATAAATCTTGCTTTATGGAGTTGGCTGTACTGAGTTGTGAGTCAGAGATATAAATTTTTGTGAATGGGTGTTTAAGTGTGAATGAACTGTAAAGTGTTGAGTCATCTGCATATGAATGGATGGGATTGTGGGTGATAGATAAGAGATCATTAATATGAATTAGAAATAAGGCTGGAGCCAGAACTGATCCTTGTGGCATGCCGGCATTAACTGAGTGGAAATTGGAATATACAGTACATCAGGGTTCTTCAAAGTACGGGTCGCGACCCAGTACTGGGTCGCAAATTCATATTCAGTGGGTCGCCACATGATAATAATAATAATAATAATAATAATAATAATAATAATAATAATAAAAATAATAATAATCCAATTTTTTCATAAAAGAGAGAGAGAGAGAGAGATTGTGGTGAGGGAAGGGACACGCGCGTTTCATTCCTGTCCGAGACAGGACTAATACGCGTTCAGAATCTTCACTCGTCAGAGTCTCGAAATTTTCATCAGTTACGTTTGTACCGCGGGAGCGTGAAGATAGACACAGAGAACTCCTCAGTGACACATACAGTTATACCGAACGCTTAATTAAACAAAATGGATCGTTTTGTTATAAAACGCGTCTCTGTTCAGTCGTCAAGTACGTGTGCACCTGATAAAAACACACAGGCCAACGAGCCTGGCTCGATCATAAGAGAGGCCGCATCTACATCAGCTTTTGAGCCGCCTCCCAAGAAGAAAGTCAAGTCATGGACAAGGCAGTACAGTGACGAGTTTCTGAAGTATGGCTTCGTCAAGTGTGAACAGGAAAAGGGAGAACCAAGGCCTCAGTGTGTGATTTGCAGTGAAGTTCTCGCAAATGAGAGTTTGAATCCATCAAAATTAAAGAGACATCTCGAAACCAAGCATCCTAGTCTGGCTACAAAACCAGTTGACTATTTCCAGAGAAGAAAGGAACAAATGAAGATGTCAATGAAAGTTCTAAATACAGCAACCACTCTTAATGACAAAGCACAATTAGCATCATATTTAGTTTCATATCGCATTGCAAAAGAGAAAGTACCATACACATGTGGTGAGAAACTTATTCTCCCATCTTGCGTGGATATAGTGAGCACGATGCTCGATGGAAAGTCGGCAGACAAGATCAAATGTGTCCCAATCAGTGATACAACAGTGTCACGGCGGATAAGTGATATCGCAGAAAATTTGGAACTTCAGCTGGTGTCACACCTACAGACTGCTGGAGAATTTGCTATTCAGCTGGACGAAAGTACTGATATATCTAACTGTGCAGTGCTCCTGGTGTACGTCAGATACGTACATGAAGATGACTTTTTGGAAGATATGCTTTGCTGCTTAACCTTACCTACTCATTCATCAGGATCTGAGATATACAGAGTGCTGAATGACTGCATAGTTGGAAAATACAAGCTGAACTGGGCCAATTGCAAAGGAATTACAACCGATGGAGCAGCAAATATGACTGGGAAAAAGAGCGGTGTTGTGACAAAAATATCAGAAGCAGCCGGTAATGATGTAACTTGGAGACATTGTTTCATCCACCGTGAAGCGCTGGCTGCCAAAGGTATCCCAGACAATCTCAGAGGTGTTTTGAATGACGTTGTGAAAGTTATCAACACAATCAAAGGAAGTGCACTTAACAGTCGGTTGTTTGAACTCTTGTGCCTGGAGATGGGAGCTGATCATTCACACCTTTTGTACCATACGGAAGTTCGATGGCTCTCCCGCGGGAGAATTCTAACAAGGGTTTATGAGCTAAGAATGGAAATTCATATTTTTCTTCTCGAGAAAAAATCCAGTATGGCAAGCTTGTTTTGCAATGATGAGTGGATTCTAAAACTTTCATATTTATCAGACATTTTCTCAAAGCTAAATGAGCTTAATCTAAAACTGCAAGGGAAAGAAACTGATGTATTCCGACACTGTGAGGAAGTAGAAGCATTTAAGAAGTCAATAATGCTGTGGCAAGCAAGGCTTGCAGTTGATCAACCTCTTTACTATATGTTCCCAACACTTTTGCAGCATATTGAAGAACATAATAACACCAGTGAAGAAACCATGAAGAAATTGAAATGTGATATACAGCTGCACCTCCATTCTTTGTCAAGCAGTTTTGAACAGTATTTTCCTGAAGAAAACCTTAAGAATATAAGAGACAACCATTGGGTGAAGGACCCTTTTGCATTTGAAAAACCAGAAGCTGTTATAGGGCTAAACCTTACACCTGATGAAGAAAATGAACTTCTTCATCTGACAAGTGATACATCATTAAGAATCAGGATGCGGTCATCACCTCTGTCATCATTCTGGATAAGTGTTTCCGAGGAATTTCCACATCTAAGTAAGAAAAGTATTTTACTTTTGATCCCCTTTACAACTACATACTTGTGTGAAGCTGGGTTCTCAACCTTGACAAAACTAAAAAGCAAAGAAAGAAATCGACTCAATCCTACAGCCGACATGCGTGTGGCGTTATCCTCCTGCAAGCCAGACTGGAATAAGATAACGAAAGACAAGCAGGCACACCAGTCACACTGAACACGTAAGTGCAGACTATTTTTCCTTGCTTTCTTGCAGCAGTGTACTCAACTTTACTCCGATTTCGTATTTTTTATAACTTTTTAGGTAAACTTAACATGTTTTCAAAAAAGCCAGTTTTATATAGATGTGTGTGTGTGTGTGTGTGTAATATAACTGATATCAAGTTTATGAAGAGAAAGGTACGATAGAATGGACATACTGGGTCGTGAAGGTAACACAGAAAATCAAACTGGGTCGTGATGAAAAAAGTTTGAAGAACCCTGCAGTACATCATCTACTTTTATTCTTATCTTTCTGTCGCTGAGATATGAGGAAATCGGAGGAACAAAAGACGGTAGTCCATAGCAAGGAAGTCTGGATAGCAGGATTCAGTGCCACAATGTCAAAAGCTTTAGAAATATCAAGGGCTACTACATGAGTTTCTCCATGTTGGTCAATTGGCTGATGGATGGTGTGAGTCAGGAGATTGAGTATATCAATGGTGGATCATTTGTGTCAAAAACCACACTGTCTATCACTAATTACGTTGTTGGATTCAAGATGTTTAACTAAGTGCTGATTCATTAAATTCAAATACTTTACTAGAAGACATGATAGCTATTAGTCTGTAATCAGAGGGGTCAGAGGAACTTCCTTTATTCGGCATTGGGTGGATATTAGCTTCTTTCCCAGATCTAGGAAATGAAGAAGTACGTATGCATAGTCTGAATAATATAGCTAGAACACAAGGAAGTTCTGGGGAACACTTTTTCAAAACAAATGGAATAATTCCATCTGGGGCTGGAACTTTGTTGGTTGGCAAATTGTCTAGGATGGATTTCATGTATCTGGTATGTATTTTTAGTGGTGAATAAGGTGGCGGCAAAAAACAAAAAACAAAAAATCTTACATCCCACCAGAAACTGTGTGGCAGGGAGGTGAGATTATTTGCCACAATCACCACAACCAAACATGAATTCTACCGTAAATGATTTCTCAGGCGTTCCTGTTGGATCATCGTCTACTAAAGGTCCAACTACACTGCCTCCTATCCTTACATTCAGTGTGCCACCGAAAGTGAGTCGGCAGTGTCTTGGCAAATCAGAGACCAGGACATTAAATTCAGGAAAATCTATATGTACAATGTAAGAAAGCCTTGCAGATAATTACAAACTTGATACTTTAATGACTGAATTAGAAAACATTAGGTGGCATGTTGCTGGGTTGAGTGAGATCCACAGAAAACAAGGAAAATTAATTCAGCTCCAATACAGCATCCACATATTTTACAACAGAGGAAGGCAAAATGAAAGACTTGTTGGTGTAGGACTTCTAATTAACAGGAATCTTGCAGAGAACACTGTTAAATTCAGCAGTGTATCTGACATGACAGAATGGACTGTAATTAGACTATGCAGAAGATACTGTACATCCTGAAAGTAATGCAGGTATATACACCGACTTCTCAAAGCTCAGATGAAGTAACAGAAACATTCTATGATGACATCTCCCAGATTATGGAAGAAGAAAAGACCACATGGGAGACTTCAATGCAAATGTTGGGAAATAAAAGAATGGAGGAGCATGTCTGGAAAAATTCAGAGTGGGGAAAAGGAATGACAGAGGTGAAATGTTGGTAAATTTTGCTGAAACGTATACCGTGAGAATAATGAACAATTTTTTTTTTTTTCTAAAAGGAACATGGAGAAAATGGACCTGGAGAAATCCAAATGGAGAAAGAAGGAAGGAAATTGACTTCATTATGGCAGATAAGAATAACACGATAATAAATGTCAGTTATCAGCAAAGTAAATATAGGGAGTGACCACAGAATGGTGGGTTGCATAGCCAGATTCAGTTTCAGAAGGAAAAGAAGGGTGATTAAAAACAAAAGATATGACCAACAAAAGTAAACTAAAATAAAGCAGCCATTCAGTTAGAAATAACGAGATGCATTACGGGCTCTAAGTTACGCTGAGTGTGACGTGATGAGTTGAATGACAGACCAACAAAAGCGCTAAGGAAATCAGCAGAGGTAGTAGGGAAAGCTAACACAACCAAAGCCAAGAAGTATTCAAAAATGACCCTCGAGCTCATGAAAAGAAGAAAGGAGATGAAAATAAAAGCAAAGACATATGAAAAGGAATAATTGGAATAAATAAGGTTATCAATAGGAGACAGAGAGAAGAAAAGAGAGAGAAACATGGATCAGATCAAAGAAGCCATTAAAACAAAAAGTCTGAAGCAGGTCCGAAGTTAAATGGCACTAGGAAAGCAACAAATTACAACACTGAAAGACAAGAACGGTGAAGCAATGAAATGCAGAGATAGGATGGTGAAGAGAGCTGAAAAATTCTACAAAGAGCTGTATGCATCAAGGACAATAATAACAGTAGCTAACTTTTCAGCTTACACGAGTGGAAAAACTGAGGTAGCTGCAGTGTTTGTGAAATAAGTGAAGTGTAGTGGCAAGCATACAGTGTAATTACTTGGTAAATAAAGACAACGAAAGTGAGAAGCCTGTGCTATTACGACACCTGAGTTGATCTTGTGTGCACATTGAACGACTGACCCTACGAAGAACGATTCACTCACTGGGTGATGACCTTCCTGTACTGAACTACTGTTGTTTGGAGCCTGTGGCAGTGTGGGACATGGACATAACAAGTGGTGTCAGGAGCGAGATCAAAAAGTGCTGCAGAGAGTCAAATCTTGTACATGGAGCCGGAAGGCATACGGACAAGAAGCCAAGCTAGGCAGGAGGAGGCATCTCTGGCTGCAGTCATGAAGTTTCTACAAGCACAAAGTGAACAACTATGAGCACTAATTGAAGGGCAGAAAGAACTCTGAGAACAACTACAAGCACAAAGTGAACGACAGGAAGAGCTCAAGAAACAAACTAGTGAACAACTACAAACACAAATTAAAGGTCATAAAGAACTCAGTGAACAACTACAAGCACAAAAGGAAGAACACAAAGAATGATATTAACGACTTCAAGAGGTATTACAGGAACAACAGAAGGAGCTGCAACTAGGGATGCAAGCTAGATGCGTTCATGGGGGAAATGAAGGAAGAACAGGAACAATTGAAGGAGGAAGTATATACTGAGTTACAGCAGCTGAAGTGTGAGGTGATCAATAATGTGATAGAGTGCAAACAGCGTGCAGACGACCAATTGAAGGTAATTAGTGAGGGAACTGTGATGGAGTGCAGACAGTATGTGGATATCCAGTTAATGATAATTAGAGAGAGAAATGAGGCTGTAGAGAAATCTTGCCCTGCTGAGCCTCAGGTTAGCATACAGGGAGTATATGAAAAAGATGGACAGTGTATGGTGAGTCTTGACGAATCCCAAGCATAGATTGGTAACTTTACAGGGTAGAATTTTTGAGTCCTACAGTCGCTTCAGATGCCCCAGTTTTTAGGCCCCAAACCAGTGAAGTGCATGGCTGTAATGGGGATCCAGTTAAAAAGAAACTCAGGAATTTGATGGTAAAGTATCTTGCGAAGCTTACCATGTGCGGTTTGAGTTACTTGCTGATCAGAATGGTTGGGATGATAGGCGGAGGACAGTGCAGCTTGCTCCTAGCCTCAAGGGTGCTGCAGTGGAGATTCTTGGCTGGATGTCAGTGGAGGAGAGGAACAGTTATCAGTCCTTAGAAGAAATGCTGGAGCACAGATACAGGACCATGTACCAGATTCAGGTGTACAGAGCAAGATTCCGGACCCGTGTTCGGCCTCTAGGCGAATCCCTTCAGCAGCTTGCTCATGACCCGGAGTGTATGGCACATAAGGTGTACTCTGGAGCAGCACCTAACCTGTTGGCTAGTCTTCTGAGGGACTAGATCACTGATGCTTCTGATAGTGCAAAGTTCAAAGTGCAAGTGAAGCAGGCACAACCAAGAAGCATGCAAGAAGCACTAGTCAGGGCTCTGAAATTTTAGCCCTACATCAGGGCCAGTACATCCAGTTTGCAGGAAGGTCGTAGTGCAGGATTCAAGGCTAGAAAGGGGCAGGTCGTGAAGTGGAGAAATTTGATGGAGGTTGTTGTTTCTGCGAGAAGCTAGGACACAGGAAAGAGGGACTGCAACAAATGGAAGAGGGAATAGGAGAAGATCAGAGGAGGCTGCTGGTCCTGTGAGAAGGCGGGACACAAGAAAGAGGACTGCTACAAGTGGAAGAGGAAACAGATCAGAGGAGGTTGCTGGTTCTGCGAGAAGCCCGGACACAAGAAGGTGGACTGTAACAAATGGAAGGAGCAAGAACAGAACAGTAAAAGGAACCCTACGACGGCAACAAAAGCGTGTTGGACATGTGGTGAGATGGGACACTTCAGTTATGACTGTCTAAAGGAGAAGGACGATATGAAGAAGGCTGCAGAAGACGAGAAAGAAGCAGGTAAATTAGTAAAGGCTGGTGACCAGGGGCAACAACCAGCCAGTTTTTTGAGCGTCAGTGGGAGACTCACGATGGCCTCACCAAGTATTGGCAGCTGGTCATTCCTAAGAAAATGAGGTCTGAGATCTTAAAAGAGTCTCATACCTGGATCACTAACGGGCATTTGGGAGTGAAGAAAACTCTAAGTCGGCTGCAACAGAGGTTCTACTGGACTGGGATGCATCAGGAGGTTGGAGAGTGGTGTCAGGCCTGTGATGTATGCTGTGCCAAAAAGCGACCCAAGAAACGTGGTTGCTCTCCTCTTCAGTTGTACCAAATGTGTGCACCAGTGGAAAGAGTTGCAGTGGACATTGCTGGACCTCTGCCACTCACTGAATAAGGAAACCGTATATATGTGTTGTCATGGACTACTTTACTTAGTGGCCAGAAGCCCAAGCCAGTCCCAGTCAGGAAGCAGCAACTGTTGCTCAGGTGTTGATTGACCAGTTCTTGTCATTTTGGGATGCCACAAGAGTTGCATTCAGACCTAGGTAGAAACTTCGAGTCTGCTGTGTTCCGTGAGTGCTGGAAGTTACTGGGGATCAAGAAGACCAGGACGACCCCATTAAGACCACACAGTCAGTTGGGATAGTAGAGAAATCTACTGGACCCTGGGACAAGAACTAGCGGAGTACACTGTAGAGGGGCAGATGGAATGGGGCCGGAAATAACCTGCATTGCTGATGGTATATTGGTCTGCATCCCACGAGTCTACCGGCTACACACCTGCATAACTGATGCTGGGCCAAGAGTTACTTTTACCCATTGATATGTTGATGGGAAGACCACCTGGTGAAGAGCTGCCTACCGACACATCCAAATATGTGAAGCATCTCCAGGAAAGACTGGCCGAGGTACATTATAAGTTCGAGGAGCTATAAAGTTTTCAGGCGAAGTGATGGAGCGCAAGTATGATGCAAAGGCAAGTGAGGTGAGTTTCAAGGATGGTGACAAAGTCTGGCTATACAATCTTCAGCTGAAGGAGGGACAGTCACCGAAGCTGCAGAGTCCATGGGATGAAGCCAACAACGTAAGTGACTGAATGGAATCATGGCTCAGTACCGAACACTGAGATTTTCCAGCAGATACCAGTATACCAGGTTGTAACATTTTCTGTAGTGGAAGCAATAACAGAGCTGGGTCGGTGTACTACTTTATGTTACAGTGAGACTTCATCCGTTTGTAATGTTTCAGCGTTCCATCAGTAACGTTGATAGTATTCACCTCCAGCATAGAAATGGATAGCATGGCAAACTAACACTCGGGTTATTTCATTGCTCACCAGCGCAGTCCTTGAACACTGACAATGAAATTCACAACCAAACTGCGAAATTTGTAGCACCCCAAAATACTGTAATCTTCGGTGATTATAATTTACCCGTAGTCAAATGGTGAGAAGCCCTATTGTTGCAGCAGAGTAAATCTGGTACACTAACTTGCAGGAAAGTTCTTTACATCAGCTCGTAGACCGTCCAACACGAGGTAATATGAGATCTTGTTTTGGCTATAGGCATAATATAACACAATACTATATGTAACTGCGGCATGCAACTATACAGCCATAGGTAACAATATGTATAACAGGTAGTTATGTCTGAGTTCCCCAGGAAGAAAAAACTCCACATCCCCTTTGCCCAGACGAATCAAGAATGCCAAACACCCCTGATCATGTGCCGGAAACGTGACTGACACACACACACACACACACACAAGCACGTACAGCTCCTTTCAGAGGTTCGTACTACACCCAATGTGGAAGACACTAATCTCGGCCCCTCCTTCCCGAACGACAGGTTACAGCTTCGAACCTCCCACGAGCAAGCAGAATTAGCTTGTATCGAAGCAGTGTCATTCTCTCACCGACTGTCAAATGAAATGAGAATTTTGTTTTCACGCTCGTATATATCAATCTTACTGCTAAATAAATGAAAGATGTTTATATTTGCCTGCCTAGAAAATATAATACAATAATAATAGCAGAAAAGCATATAACAGGGTATAAGAAGGTCGGCTGTGAATCACTGTGGTCATGCGAGCTGGTGAGTACATGTCAATCCCTAGACACGGGCAATATTTCAGCTAACCATCTTAGCTCAGTATCAATGAACAGTTCTACAGCTTCAAGGAAAATCCAAGCAACCAAAAATCATTTGTTTGCCGTCAAGATAATCAAACATTTAAGAAATATCTGAACAGGTAAAACTCATGTTGATACTCAAAACTAGATGAAGACGTTTGGTGAGTCTAAGGAATTATGGAAATCAGATGTTTTAAGATAATGTAGCTTACATGAAGTTTCCCCTACATAACTGTCGGTCTCTCTCTCTCTCTCTCTCTCTCTCTCTCTCGGGCTCTGGGGGGGGTCAACCGAGGTATTTTGGCTATCTTCTGCTCAAGGACGATACCAGCACCTTCAAGTGCCCCACCAAGTCGACATGAATCGGCGAGACGACAAGATAGGTCTTAGAGGTCAAATTATTGTTCTGCGTGATAATGGCTTTTCCACCAGGGCAATAGCGCATCAGCTTGGCCTCACAACAAACACTGTGAAGAAGTGGATAAAGAGATGGGAGGAGAGTGGCAACCTTCTGGATCGACGTAAGTCATAAAGCTTTTGTATTACTGTAGTGTTTTACTTATAAAGAATACTTGTGAACAACAGCTCCCCATTATATTCCAGTGCTAACAGAAACTAAAACTAATTTTCGGTCCTTATGGAAGATATAAGTGAAAATAGCTATATAAAGTGGCGTCGTGAGGGGGTGGGAGTGGCGTGCAACCTTCTCGAGCATCAGTTTTTGGGAGGGTGGCAAATTTGCATCGTGAGTGTATAATCAACGTTCCCATTTTACTTTTGACGTGGTGTCGGTGACTAATGTAAAGTATCTGCAACAGGTGTAAAAACAGTACAAATTATTATGCAGTATTTCCATGGCCAGATATCCCTTCATTACATCCACAGTTACTAGTGGATGCCAGAGTTAGTGGGCGGCGCCACGCACTTGGCTTCTTCTGTTGCTTTCCTCACGTCCACACACCTCACGCGTGGATATTCATCATGCCTAGTAAATTCATGATTTACATATGATTTTCCGTGGTACCTTCCCAGCCAATGTTTGCTGATCTTTGTCTTGGTGTTTCTCAAAATATCAGATTTCTGTTCAGCGTGATGCATCGTCCATACAGCGTGTGTGTGAGGGGAGGGGATGTGTGTGTGAGGACGTGGGTGTGTGGGAGTGTGTGTGTGTGGGTGTGGGTGTGGGTGTGCAGGAGTGGTATCTGATGCAGGGTATTTAGCTGATCTCTAGCGGCAATAAAGTCCATTTTCTTACGTTAATGAGCATTTAGCGAGCATCAGAACACTTGCACAACATTTTGTTTGGAAGATCATGATTATTCAAAACGACTGTACTGAACCAGCCTTCATGATCGTCACTCGTCTCTACTTATGTGCCGGGCTACTCGGTAATTGGTTTAATTTATCGCGCGCTGTAGTTTTTGCATAATTTATGAGGTTGTTAAAATAAATGCTTCATAAATACGCACTTCCACAACACTTAAGCTCATTAAGTTGATAATTGTATGACACTGAGGGACGAATAGTACACGCAAAACCGTCCTTGCCACCTGGACGACGAGGAAGGCCTGGCTACGCTTGTGGTTTGCATTGGTTTTGTGTTTTCTACGAATCCCTCGGTAATTTATATTATTTTTTCCTCCCAGATTACTCTTCATGTCTAAGCTTGCCTTATGAAGCTGTATCACCACATCGGACATGCATTATGCTGATTAATTTAAAGAACAATCCAATACAGAAGTTAGATACGATTGTTATTTATTGTACTGTTAAGTGTATTATAACGTGCATAGATCCACCTTCAGTTCAGTGAGAAAAAAGTTATATTGAAGTTTTAGCAGATTTTAATGGAATGACCCCAGTGCATACAGTTTGGTTTCGAAATATTTATCCAGCGTTTTTTTAACGATATACTCAGATCCAAGTAACAGCGACAAGTTGTATGATTCCTGGCAATAAAATCCCTCTCCTGCCTTGTCGTTTGGGTGGCTACATATCCACCCACCCACTCATCCATTTACCCACTCAGCCCACCCAACACAACCCCCCCCCCACCCCCCCCGACCACCTGGGCGACCCACACCACCCACAGATCCAAGCCATCCCACTCTGCCTACCCACCCAACATCCACCCACTCACCTTCCCACTCCGAACCCACCCAACCCACCAATCTAACCACCCACCCAGTCTTCTCAGCCACTCCGTACCCACCCATTTCTAACTGAATACTCACCCACCCTGCCCACCCACCCCACCCAGGGAACCGACCCATCCTATTCACCCATTCCTCCCGCTGCCCATCCACCCCCCTCACCCAACCCCTGTTCCCCTCCCCTCCTCCACCCAACACACACATTCAAACCCCACTCATAACCAAACTCATCCAAGCCAAACCTAACCCTACCGACCCCTTCCCATCCACCCACCCATCCACCCACCCAGCCCACCCC
>JAGKTI010010960.1:0-27387 GCA_018397915.1 Birgus latro
TTTTTTTTTTATAACTGGAATAATATCACTTTACTGCACTGTACACAACAGTAAATTCCCGTGTGGTCTAGTGACGATCCATGGAGCCTTGTGAACTTCTCGGCAGCAGCTTTCAGCTCCGTTCCACGTACCAACACACCAGCAGCACGTTGCTGTTGAAACGAAATCAATGTGGAGCGGTTGATGTCTGCATACTTAGGAGTAAACATCACCTTCCTCTGCACGTTTTGTCTGGTCTTCGATGCGAAATCAGCCGTGTACTGCTGCAGTTTGTCTCGGGACTTCTCGATATCAAACAAGGTGGAGCGAGGGAGGTTGAACTCACATAAGATGCACCCTGTTGACCAGCCGGTGTCCACCTTGTCCAATATCTGCCTCTTCTTCTCCAGAGTCAGAACCACTCTTTTCCTCTTCTCAGGAGGCGGGGCCATCATCACACACATGATGAAGAAGGTGAAGAGCAGTATCAAGCACTGTAGAAGGTAGGGCATCACCACAAAAGCAATCACTTCGGCCGCCATTTTCGGAGTTGTTCACGAGGAAGGAGGGGAGTGGGTAATGGCGACCGATAGTGGTGTCACGAGTGTAAACAGAGGGGATCGGCGCGCGCGGGAAATTCAAACTGACGCGGTCCCAAAAAATCGAAAATTAATCAATTTTTTCCCATTTTTTTTCATATTGGGGGTTGGGCAGCCCAGAATGTCCAGTTAGTGAGTATGTCCGGTTATTGGACGTCCGGATATTAGAGGGATTACTGTATATATACATATACAGTATATATATATAGTATAATTTTTTTTCCCTTAGAACAGTCACTTAAAAATAGCAGACAAGGCTAAATAATTTAGCATATTTTAAACGCTTACCCTTTTAGTTTAACAAAGTAGGTAGAATTCCAATGCATGGCACATTTATAATTATAGATGATGTATGGACTATGGAAGTGGTTCTTAATATGTTATATGATACTTGGGTCTTGAGGTACCAAGAGGTTTGTGAAATATTTAATATTATATTGCTTTTCTTTAGAACACAATAATATGTTTTTGTTATCACCTTTTGCCAGATTAATTTTGACATTCCAGGTTCCAGCTAGCTTAGCTAAGATTATTATGCTCTTAAAGGCGAGGAATATGCACATGAAACTCCCAGATGCATTATTGTTCTTTTATTCCATAAGGATCATTAAAAAAGTTTTTTTTTTTTTAAGCCAAAATCATTTTCTTGCTCTATTTTTCACCACTTTCACTATAAAGAGTTATCATCTAAATATTCCAATGCAT
The DNA here is from genome assembly GCA_018397915.1 of Birgus latro. NCBI lineage: Eukaryota > Metazoa > Arthropoda > Malacostraca > Decapoda > Coenobitidae > Birgus > Birgus latro. The sequence continues at coordinate 1,284 of JAGKTI010010960.1, forward strand.
ACTTTCATAAGGCTTAGCGAGCCACTAAAAGTACTTAATCCATCCATCATTCAATCGTATGTCGCCCCATAGAGAAGCGCAGGAACTCGGGGCTAGGCAAGTTGGTCCTGACACTTAAGATGAGACTGACCAGCCCCACTCATCCCTGAGTGGGGCATTACATAAGATAATCCCTAACCACTCCTTGGATATAAACCTACACAGGCTCAATCCGAGTGGAGTACCTTAATTACCCACTAAACCACCAGGCACCATAACTTGGTTATATGGTTACCATCTGGCATAATAAATGGTTTCCTAGTGTATAGGAAATTATTTGGCTTGTCACTCAGTGTAGAGTCACCCACAGGCAGAAGGAAGAGGAAACAATGAACGAAAGACAGACAGAGGAGGAAGTGTAGTCACCCGTAGGCAGAGGAAAGAGGAAAGATTGAAGGAAAGAAAGATAGAAGAGGAAGGATGGAAGAAAGGAAAGGGCAGACACCCAAAGCAGCTCTACACTGAGTGAGTGGATAGTGAGCGCCCCCTACCCCAGCTGCAGAAGCTCGCTTTGCTTGCCTCCCACCACCTTTTAAAGGATCTATAGCCATATTTCCCCCACCCTCCCCTTGTGAACTTTCTGGCTACATCCCTGCTAACCAGCCACTCCTCAATCCCAACCTTTCTTATTACCCATTTCACACCACCTTCCTAGGGACTCAGTCAAAGGTCTTCTCCAAGTCAACAAAAACGAAGTACAGATCCCTTTTCTTTCCAGTACATTTTCCTGAAGCTGGCAGACAGTATGGCACTGGTGGTACCTCTGCCTGACATAAACCTAAACTGCATCTCATGATTCACTCTTTCCCTAAACATACGTTGCTGGATGCTCTCCATTACCTTCATCATATTTTGTTTTAAATATCACTAACTGTAAATACTGACTTGAAAGTTTTGAACTCAGTGAATTGTTTATGAATTTCTACATTTTACTGCTTTTGCCAATCATTTAGGAACTGCGGATACCAGACTATGACAAGTCTGACATTCTCTAAGGAGCTCCGACTCAGTAAATTTTCTAAGTTCACCCTACATGTCATTCACTGATTGACCTCTGGCTTACACTATCTTTTTTTCTAAGTGGAAATGTGGTCAAAGTCACTGCAATATCTGCCTATCTTTGAGTAACATTTGTTTTAAGTCTGTTGATGAGCCATTTAAAACAGTTTACTACCTTACACTGCTTTCCCGCTTTCCGTTGTCGTCCATGGAGACAACAGAAATGGAAATACAGTGAATCACTCTGAATTATTCATTTTACCCTATTCGACTGACCTGTGCAACTGAGATGTTTGGGGCAAGAAGGGTGTGTTTGATTCGCAGCTGCTGATTGGCCAATGATGATGTAAATCTACAGCCCTTCTTATTCTAACATATATATATTTATATTTATAATTTGCTTGAAATACACTGATCCCTCATTTAGTTGGATGCTCAGTATCCAGACATATTCAGTACCTGGATACAGGGCCTTGGCTCTATTAAACCATTATCCGAATTTACTTGCTAGTATCCAGACATAAGAGTGGCCAAGAACTTCGGCTGGCCAGCCAACATGTCCAAACATTTGGTATCGTGGCCGCTGGGCTCGAGCCGTGAGCGGGAAGAAGTCTGTAACCCACAACCAGAGCTAAAATGTCCATCTGCCCCTGTACTGAATGGTCAAAGTTGCGCACTTGTCCAATCACTACTCCCAGTGAACCTCCAGCACCCAAGCAATACAACTGTTACACGTAAGTGGTGTCAAAACGTCCATACGCATCCCCACCCAATGTCTAGTATCATGCTATATTGGGATAGGTTAAGTTTGGTAAGGTAAAATACAGTTAGCCTACGTAATTTTGCCTGCGAAACACAATGAGCATAATTTCGAGAAAATCCGATGGTTATTTTTGAAAGGACGAGGCGAGCGTGGTTCCTGGCTGAGGGGTACAGGTGGCCACTGCACATGTAACACAGACCACAACCCACGAGTACATGTTTGGTGACAGCACCTGTCCGCCTCTCTATCAAAGGTCGAAAATCGCGCGACCACCAGTAGACACATGCACCACACACATAAAGAGATTCCTTCACATGCTAGAATTACAATAAGAGTATCTGTACAGTAATTTCTGTACTAGTGTATAAGATAGTACAGAACTGTACTGTACTGGACACAGTACAGTACTATATGTGTGTACAGTATGTACAGTACAATACTGTACTGTACAATAAACTTCCATTCAGCATGGGTATTCGTTTCAATAGCACAGGCAGCCACATCAGCCAAGCAGTCCTATTAAGAAAGGTTAGGTCTGGTAAGGTTAAGTAAAGATATCCTATGTAATTTTGCCTGGGAAAGACATCGAGCATATCTTGGAGAAAATTCTATGGTTATTTTTGAACAGAGGAGGCGAGCGTTGTTCCCGACTGAGGAGTACCAGTGGCCACCACGTGTGCAACACAGACCACAACCCACAAGTGAATGTACAGTAAAACCGCCCGTCGGGCCCTACACCGAATGGAGGAGTCCCCCCGGCCTCCAGGATTAGTGCGGAAACCCCCCATCACATGTGCCTGTCCATTTCCCTACTGAATGGTCGGAGTCGCCTGGCAGGCCGCATTAGTGATACACTGCATGAGGCAGTGATCTACTAGTCATCCGCTGTTGTCATCACATTCTAACCCTTGCCTGGGCAAATGGAAGTAAACCTCATAAACAGATGTCAGTTTCCTTCGTGTAGCTTCCTCTGTGCTTGAAAGCAACCATTGGGTGTGATATGGCAGCGCTGTACTGTACAGACTGCCGGTGATCAGAAGCCCGCACCTTAGTTCCTGCCCTTCTGCCCTTTGTGAGTGGTTCAGCTTGCAATGATGACTGTGACTGCATTTACTTTTGAGGTTGTTCCCTACCTTCTTCAGGTTGTGGCCCTTCTCTGCTGTATTCTTGTGTGTGTGGTGATGGCCCTACCACCAACTGAGAAGCGGAAGAGGAAGGTTCTGAGTCTGGAGAAGAAGCATGAGATACTGGGCAAGGTTGACACGGGCTGGGCCACAGGACGCATTCTTCGTGAATGTGATCTAGCCTGTTCTACATTGTTCAATATCAAGAAGTCACACGACAAGCTTATGCAGTACGGCAAGTCACGGCAACAGGAAGGTAATGGCCCAGGTGCCGGTCAACTTTGATGTGGTTTTCATCAGCAATGTGGTACTGGGGTGCCAGTGTGTGGGACCGAGGTGAAGGCTGCCGCCGAGAAGTTTGCAGGCCTGCACAACGTGCATGACTTCAAGGCGTCCGAGGGATGGCTTTTTCAGTTCAAGCTATGCCATGGACTTACTGCGTGTAAGGAACACGGCGAAGCCTTGGACGCGGCAGCAGAAGAAGTAGACTTGTTTCGCCAGAAAGTGCAGCACCTGATCAAGGATGAGGGCCTTGCCCTTGGGTCAAGTGTATAATGCTGTACCTTGCCCACCCACACCCTGGCTGAAGAAAGGGAGAAGTCTGTGCCTGATTGGAAGTTGTCCAAACAACGTGTCTCTGTTTTGTGCTGTACCAGTGCTAATGGGAAGCACCGCCTCAAACCCGTTGTTGCTGGGCGTGCAAAACAACCACGCTGTCTCCGTGGGTTGATGAATAGCCTGCCTGTTGTGTGTTACCAGTCTGTGAAGGCCTGGTTTACTGCTAAGATCTTCAGAGATTAGTTACACAGACATTTCATCAAGGAGGTTATTTGTTACCAAACGGAGGCCCTTGGAATAGCTCGCAACCAGGTGAAGGCACTCCTGCTAATGGACAATGCTCCTGTGCATCCATCTGAGAAGGATTTGGTTGCTTTTGATGGGCAGATTAGGTGCATGTTTCTGCCACCTAATACGACTGCTCTGATACAACCAATGGACCAGGGTGTTATCGTGCCTGCCAAGAGACTGTACTGCTGGAGGTTCCTGAACGAGGTGATGGTGGTGCTGGAGGATGAAGGGGCGATGGAGGACACGTGTAGGGAGCAGACCTTGAAGAATCTTCGGCAATATGACATGAAGTCTGCCGTGTTCAACTGCGTGAATGTGTGGAAGGAAGTCTCCGTCAAAACCCTTGAAAGTGGTTGGTCTCGTCTCCTGCAGGGAATCAATGCTGAGCACGACTTCAAGGGGTCTGATGTGGATGATTTCCACAGTCGCCTTAGACAGGCAGGAGAGCAGGTGGACGTCAACGATGTGCGGGATTCGTTGGACGATGACAATGGCGCCGATCCTACTTACCAGACCATGTCTGATGAGGAAGTCTCCGCCTCTGCCTCTGTGGGCATGGAAGAGGACAGCGAGACCAACAAGGAGGAGGATGAGAACCCTGACTCATAACCCGCCACAACTCCTTCAGTCCCTCATCTCACTGTCCTCCATGGTTACCTGGAAGGGGTGCTGAAGTATGCCGAGCACCCACACTCTGACAGGGACTTTGTGCCGCTCTGCCTGGCGATGGAGCTGCGGGCAGTCCGGGACGCTGTCATCCTCTGGCAGAATCATCGGTCCTACCGTCAGACCAGGATTGACTCGTTCTTCCAGGCTGCGATCCCCACAAGTGCCAGCCCATTCTCACCACCATCACCACTACCAGTTCGTTTCCCGCCTTCACCTTCGGACTCGCAACCAAGCACGTCGACAGCCATTGAATCTCCATTAGATGTAAGTTTGCGGCTGCCTCCAGTCTCCCGAGGTGGGTAGGCCACCATCACCACACCCCACATCACCAACCATCACCCAGCTCCAGCAGGTTGAGGATGACAAGGACGAGTTTTTTTACCTCTGTTTTGCCACTAGACCACATGGGACAACCTGCTGGGGGTGGCGGGTTACGAAACCTGGCTATGGTGCACTGGGTGGTAAGTACAGGCATACCCTGGTTTAATGATGTAACTGGTTAGGTAGAACCCCATTGCTTGGCGGGGTATCGTACATCGGGGTACTTTTAACATGTAAAGCAATGTGGAGCATTTACCAACCTTGGGTTTCCCCACAAACCAAGCCCAAAACCCACCCAAATGAGCCCAAAAACAAGTTTAAAGCCAATCTAAATGGACTAACAGCTGTCAATGAAGATAACCTAAGCATAACACCTGTAAGTAACTCAGTAACACCAACAAATAAAATCTGGAAATCGTCAAATATAAGTGTGGAAAAAATCAAGCTTAGTTAACTGTACCCCAAAATGACAATGTTCATCCCACCTATGGCTAAAACACATTAATCTAAGTCTAAAAACAGTTTATATATCAGCCTAAACACAATTTTAGTCTATCATTAATATAGGTAAAAATAAAAACAAAAATAAAAACCCATTCTTAAACCGAGATTTGGCCAAAGTTAGGCGGGGTATGGGGGTCTTTCTACCCCCATCTTTAAACCAGGGTATCGCATCTAGGGGTATCATATATCGAGGTATTACTTTACCTCAACCAAATGTTTTTCAGCAGGTAGTTTTAGGTTTCTTTCACAATTTCCTTGGTGCTGAAATTTATTCACGATATTCCTATGTGTGTTTTGAGGTCACAATATGGCAGAATGACTCAAAAACAGTGCCAAAAATAGGGGAGGTACTGCACGTACAGCAGTGTTTAGGTAGGGTGTTTTTGGGTTTTCAATGTTTTTTTTTTTTGCATGGTTTTCTTGGTGTTGAAAATTATTTAGGAGACTCCTATGTATGTTTTGATGCTAAAATATGCCAGAATGACCTGCAAACACTACCAAAATAAGGAAGGATACTGTACATACAGTAGTGTTTATGTAAGGTGTTTTTTGGTTTTCGTTTTCGTTTTTGAAGGCTCCAACATGCTTGCATGCGTCGGCCTTGGTCACCTAATGGCGGCTCTCCACGCTGCTCGATCCCTGTTCAGTCCCTTAACCCTTAAGTCACACTTAATGACCTCGTCCCATGTCTTTCTCGGTCTACCCCTCCCAACCCCTCCCCCAGTATTAACACCTCTCACCCTCTGTACCCAATTATCATCCCCCATCCTCTCCACATGTCCAAACCACCTCAGCCTACCTCTCCTCATCACAACACCAATGCACTCCAGTCCCACGCTACCTCTCAACTCTTCCATCATAAACCCAGCCCCCCCAGGCCTTGCACGCAGGGACGCACTGCGCATCCACCTAATCATTGCCATTTCTGTACGTTCAAACCTACGAATATCCTCTTCCATTACTGCCCAGGTCTCATTACCAAACAGCATCACACTCCTAACACATGCTGCATACAAAGACCCCTTAGCACGTAAGGAGAGTCCTCTCAATGTCAGGAGAGGCAACAGCTCCCTGAACTTCTTCCAACCACTTCTCACCCTAGCAACCGAGCTAACTCCGGCCCCACCTCCGGCACATAACATGTCTCCCAGATAACGAAACTCCTCCACACACTCAAGAGACTCACCTGCAAGTTCAACCCTCTCACGCCTAACAATCTCCACCTGCTCTCCCCGACACGCCTCACACATGAAATCAGCAGTCTACCTCTAATACCACTACATCTCTTGTGCACCCATTTATCACAAACACTACACAAGATGGAATTACTTCCCACACCCTTGTGGCAAACTGCACATGGCCACTCTCCCTCTCCTCTGATTGTACCGCCACCAACCCTAGATATCATCACTTTTGTTTTATCTGCATTTACCCTTAAGCTCTTGTACCCCATACCATCTCTCCACTTCTTAAATCTTTCCTCCGCCTCCTTTTCATTCTCTGCAATCAACACCAAATCATCAGCATACAACATCTCCCATGGGAGTCCATCTCTGAAGTCACGTGAGAGGGCTTCAAGCACCATGATAAACAACAAGGGACTCAAAACTGACCCCTGATGCACACCAACATTCACGGAAAACTCATCACTCAAAGCTCCATTCACTCTTACCTGGGAGCGAGCACCCATGTACATGGCCATAACCACCCTAACCAGCCACTCTTCCAACCCTAGCTTTCTCATTGCCCACTTCACCACCTCTCTAGGGGCTCTGTCAAAGGCCTTTTCAATCAACAAAAACAAAATACAATTCCCTTTACTTTCCAATATATTTTTCCTGAAGCTGTCGAACAATGAATATGGCATCAGTGGTCCCCCTGCCTGGCATACACCCAAACTGCATCTCATCGATATTCACTCTTTATCTAATCATACCTTCTAGAACTCTCTCCATTACTTTCATTATCTGATCTAAGAGCTTTATACCTCTGTAATTTCCCCTTTCCAGGGCATCACCCTTTCCTTTGTACACATTTACAATTACACTCTTCAGCCAATCATCTGGGACAACACACTCATATATAATCATACTTATCAGGTCAGTGACTAACCTCACCCCAATATCTCCTGAGGCCTTCAACATTTCAGCAGTCAACCCAGACACACCTGCCGCCTTCCCCACCCGCATCCTGCCTATTGCCTCATTCACAGTAGCATCTTCAATCAAAGGCCAAGGGCCAATCATGGATCAGCTGGCTCCAAACCTTCTCTATCCCAATCAAACTCCTCATTCAACAACCGGCTATAATGCTCCATCCATGCATCTTTAATATCCTCACTGTTCACCACTACCCTTCCATCATCATTCTTCACACACTGCTCACCTACAATGTCCTGATTATCCCTCTTCACCTGATTTGCCACCCTAAAAATCATATTTTTCCTTTCTCCATGATTTAGATTATCAAGTAAAAGTCTCTGTGACTCAGACTTCGCCCTGTATACCTCTCTTCTAGCCCTGCGCTTGGCAGCCAAGTACTCCTCCCTGTTACCACCATTCTTCCATTCCAGGAAAAGCCTTCTTTTCTCCTTAACTGCAGCTTCTACACCCTCATCCCACCGCCAAGTTACTTTATGTCTTGGTGGGCCTCTTGTCCAACCACAAATTGCATTGGTAAATCTCAAGAGGTTGTTCTTAAGGGCTCTATACTGTTCATTAACGCCTCTATCTACGGCTTCCTGTTCAGCCACCACTCTCCTCACCTCACTATAAAAGGCCTCCCTTACTGATTGGTTTCCCAGCTTCCATATTTTCCTCCTAGGTACATACTGTATGTCCTCCTTCTCATCACTTGTTCCTTAAGCACCATGTCACAAATCAACAGTTTGTGCTGCTGCACACACTCCTCGCTTCCTATAACTTAAACATCCCTCACTAATCTCCTATCAACCCTCCTGACCAGAAAATAATCTATCTGACTACTATTTCCCCCGGACTCATACGTAATCAACCGGCTGATTCTTTTCCTAAAATGTGTGTTGCACACAATCATGTCCATAGCCTCCCCAAACTCGAGTATTCTTTCCCCTTCCGCATTCCTCACACCATATGCACATCCTCCATGGACTCCTTCATAACCTTGAGCTGCTTCACCAACATGACCATTTAAATCCCCTCCCAGAACCACTACCTCATCATCACCCATACCACTTACTACACGTATTAAATCATCCCAAAATCTATCCTTCTCCGCCTCCAATCCTACCTGTGGAGCATATGCCGATATAATTGAAATCACTTTCTGCTCGATCAAAATTTTCACTACTATTATCCTATCACTTACTCTCATAACATTCATGACATATTCCACCCATTTCTCTGCAACCAACACCCCCACACCCCCATATCCGTCAGTTCACCCCTGCCCAAACAACTTATAGTAACAATCCTTCCCAACAATCTTTCTGGCTGATCCACCCCTGTACCGGACTTCCTGCAAACATGCCACATCCACCCACCTCCTACTGAATGCCTCAACGACTTCCCCTGCTCTTCCTCTCAAACTTCCCACATTCCACGAACCTACCCTAAACCCCCTGGGTGATTTGCTGTTCTCAGGCTTGCTTCGGTGCTTGTATGTGTAGTTCACAATCGGTAAGATAAAGGGGGGTAAACATTCCAAAGGCCCGACCCATTGCACAGTCCCAGGTCCAGGCAATGGATCTGGGACCCCTAGCCCACCAGCTTACCAGTGGCTATGGTAGTGGCCTTGGGGCACCCTGCCAGGACAGCTGCAGGGACACCCTCCAAGTGCGGCTTGGCACTGCAACTGCCCCGCCATTATACACCCGCTGATAGGGCAGCCTCCTGGGGTGCTACTCCCAGGTTCGGGCCCCTCTCTATTGAGTGGAAGCGGCAGCCTGGGAACCGCAATGCCCTGTACTCTCTAGCACAGGTTCGAGCCCCATCTCGCCCCAGACCCAAGATCTATGCCGGCGGAACCCCAGTCAAGCCTCCCCCCAAAGTCCGCCACTAGGTAGCGGGGGCAAAGTTTTCTGGCCGCATGCCCTTGCTGGCGTCAACCCCTGTAACGTAGTGGGATACGTTGTGTAATATGTAAAGCGCATGTGGTGTAGTGCATAGGATAGTTAGAGGAAATGTTTGGGAAAGTATGCTGATCTACTCTCCATGTTACTGTCACACTGAAAAGGTCAGCAAAGGGGGATGGTTAGGTAGCTAGTGAAACAGGAGCTCCAGCTCCCCCTATCACCAGCATTCCCATTCCCCTCAGGAGTACTACCCTGTTCGGCCCATGCTACAGCCTCCTCCTTCAGTGTTTTTTTTTTTTTTTGCATGGTTTCCTTGGTGTTGAAATTTATTTAAGATATTCCTATGTATGTTTTGATGCCAAAATATGCCAGAATAACCTGAAAACACTGTGGAAATAAGGAGGGGTACTGTACATACAGTAGTGTATAGGTAGGGTGTTTTTGGTTTTCAGTGGTTTTTCTTCATGGTTTTCTTGGTGTTTACCATTACTTCTGATATGCTTATGTATGTTTTGATGTCTAAATATGCCTGAATGACCGGAAAACACTGCCAGATTAAGCATAGGTATGGTATAAATAAGTTAGGTATGGGTTGGAGGTGGGTGTAGGTATAGTCTTAGTGTGGTACGGGAATAGTGTTCATCATCCAGATATTGCCACTACCCAGATATGCCTTTGGCTCTATTATAACCAGATAAATGAGGAATTACTATATAAGCGGCCAATTTACATATGAAATTATTTCCGAAGCTAAAGAGGTCAAAATTAGCGTAAAAAGTTTACTGATACCAAACGAAATTAAGTTGATTACAGTGGGGCCCCTTGGATAGCGACCTTATTAGTCCACCAAAATGGCTGCTATTAATGAAATCGCTACCCGAGGAGCAAACTTCCTACCTAAAAAAATTAATACAGTCCTGGACTCCTTCAGCTATACCTCATTTCCTCCATTACCCATCAGTATCACGTCATATTTCTTCAGTACTGCAATAAGATAAACGTATACTACATATTCAAAAAACGATCTTTTTCTTTTCCTCCACGCAGTATTGTTTCTTTGGCTTGCCATACATGTATTGTCTGGCCTTTTCGGTCACTTTTACATTACCAGCACTTCCTATTTTTTCCCTGGGCCACCACCACCACCTGGGCCAGCCCCCGATGTTGAAGCTATGATATTAGAACACTCGGTAGCCAGACAATAAATGGAAAGTCACAAAAAACCAGTGGCCAGACTGTGACAAGTTGAATGGATGCGCGGCGCCTGGATAAACAAACAATCTTCTTCTTCTTCTTGGTGTAACTGCGGGGAGGTTCACCTTCCACCCATCAGTATCACCTAGATACCAGCATTCCCCCAAGAGAAAAGTAAAGGTAAATGAAAAATTTAAAACTGTACAATTTGGTAGGAGACAGATAGTTGGAGATTAGTTATAAGAAAAGCTTAAGATACGTACTTTCACTCCACATGGGTCAGTGAACTGAATGACGATAGACTCGCACTCACTATCAGTGTTACCAGCTCGCTACGTGTTAAATGCCTAGTGGATTTTCGCTAATTGTGCAGCATTAATAGCTATGAGATAGTTTCATTCCTGTCGCTATCCATGGATTCGCTACCCAAAAAAACGCTATCTGAGGGGCTCCACTGTATAAAGTTTTATAAAATGATAAGTGACGTTTGAAGTCAACTGTCCACCCCTGGTGTACACCCACATCCGCATAACTGCATCCACCCACAGTGTACACTTATGTTTGCATGTTGCAATATCCACCCACGGTGTACACCTACGTCCGCATGGTGCACTACAATACATGCCTACATTTACTTCAATGACATCATCGGCAGCCAATCAGCAGCCATGAATCAAACACACCCTTCTTGCCCCATACATCTCAGGTGCACAGGTCAGTCAAATAGACTACAGAACTCTAACAGAAATTATTTTATATATACAGTAAACTCTCAATTATCCGCTGTAATTCAGCCAAGTCCTACGCTGGTTAAAGCAACACGCCGGATGCTGCATATCCAGCGCAACATTCAAATTTGAGGCAGATGTTGTGATTCTATCCGTCTCGACCCCCTACCCTAAAAACTTTAGCATGAGTAAAAGATGAAAACTAAGCATATAAAAAAACACAGTTATGAGTACAGTAATACTGTACTATACATAGTGCACTACTGTAAAGTATGTACTCACCAAGTGTTGGCATCAAAGGGGTGAAACAGCACTGGGGGGTTTGCACTCATAAACAGTTTAGTACACAATACAACACAGCAGTAGCTTAACAATCACAATAGAGTGCTAGGACATGAGCACTGACTTGCCATTAGCTTTGCAATACATGACAGTAGAGCAGCTTGAACACAGGACACCACAGAGTTAGTCAAAGTGCCACGGTTTTGTGACTGCATTCTCAGAAGAGTGGGAGCACACAATGTCTTGACTCCACGAGTCCACAGGCAAGAATGAGCGTAAAGGACTGCAGGGGTACTCTTGGCGGGCCGGACAAGCCACACCCACGATGGATTCCGATTGGCTGGCACGTGGTGGGTGTTTTCATTGGCTCCCGCATTTCGGGATTTCCATTGGCGCCAGTTGGTTACCACTTACGAACCAGTCGAGACCCCTCAACAACAGATATTGCATTGGACCGCCAGTTATGCCCTGTTTCACCACCAGATGTTGCATCAAAATCACCAGATACTGCTTAAATAGAACCAAGAGCTTTGCCAGATATCACACTGGGCCAGATATTGTGACAACGGATAATTGAGAATTTACTGAAATAATGACGTACACTCATCATCATCTTCGTTTTTCGTCCTTCTATTCCCATATTCAAACTGGGGTTGGACGTGCGATGGCTTTTCTCCACTGCTTCCTATCCTGGATTAAATCTTCTCCAATACCCAGTCTTTCCATATCTTGCATTACAACACTTTTCCAGGTCTTCTTAGGTCTTCCTGGCGGTCGACGTCCCACCACTTCCAGTTCCTCTGCTATTCTCATACAGCTCCCTTCCTCACTCCTCCTCACGTGACCAAACCATCTAAGCCGCTTCTGCCTCAAGATGATATCGAGATCCTTCACCCCGCATCTTCTGGCTACCTCCTCACTCAAAACTCTGTCCTCCCATCTCACTCCCAGCATGTATCTTAACATTCTACGATCAGTACTCCTCAGAACATTCATCAGTCTATCTGTCAAAGCCCATGTTTCAGCACCATATATCAATACTGGTCTAATGCAGGCCTCATATATTTTACTTCTGTATCTCAGTGGTATGTGTTTGTTGACCAGTAGGCTAGCTATTTCCTTCAACTTTAACCATGCTGCCGCCACTCTTGTTCTGACTGATCTCTCCACCCCTGCTTCGCAGTCCAATATATCTCCTAGATAGCAGAACTGCTGCACTTCCTGCAGTGTGCCTCCATTCACCTCTAGTGCATCCTCTGCTTCATCTCCCTCCACCTCTCTTTTTATGCAGGCTGGGCAGCGGAAATTTTGCACACCTCTCAAATTCTTCAGACCTGAACACCTTCTATGGCACCACTTATTACACTCAGTGCACAACACTGAGTTCACTCCTACTCCTCTGCCACAGCATCCACATGGCCATTTTCCTGACTGAATTCTTTCTACTGGTTTCTTGCCTGTCACCATTACCTTTGTCTTATCCATATTTTTTTTCATTCCCCTCTTCTCCATTCCATTTTTCCATCTATTAAGCATTTCCACTACTTCTTCCTTAGTCTCCGCTGTTAGCACTAGGTCATCAGCATACAGCAATTCCCATGGGCCTTCCCCCCTACATTCCCGTGTTGCTTCCTCCATTACTATGTTAAACAGCAATGGACTGAGTGCTGACCCTTGATGTACCACAACTCCTATTCCAAAATTTCCTGATGTTCCTGCTATTGTCTTGACTTTTGATCTTGCATCAATATAGAGAGACATGACAGCTGCAATGAGTCTCTCAGGCACACTCTGTCTTCTCAAGGCCCACTCTATAACTCTCCTTGGTACTCTATCAAAAGCTTTTTCCAAGTCCACAAACACATGGTACAAGCATTTCCTCCTCTGTTGAAACTTTTCCTGCAACTGTCTCATGATGAATATTGCATCTATTGTGGATTTACCTGCACAAAATCTAAACTGTCGCTTATCTATCTTCACTATCAGCTACAGCCTTCCTTCCAGCACCTTTTCGAATATCTTCATTCCATACTCCAACAGTCTGACTCCTCGGTACTTTCCACACACAAGGCATCTCCTTTGCCTTTATAAATTGGCGCTGTCCAGCTCTCTCCAGTCCTCAGGTGGCTGTCCTCCTACTAAGATGTTACTAAAAATCCTTGTTAATTCTTTTACACCAGTGGGGAAGAGTAAAGTGATGGTCTTAGAGAGAAGTGAAGCCAGTGAGTGTACAGTGAGATTGGATGGGAAGGAAATGGAGAATGTGAGTGAATTTAAGTACTTGGGCAGTGTGATGAGTAAGGATGGTAGTCTGGAGGGTGAAGTGCTTGAAAGGGTACAGCAGGGAAGGAAGGTTGCTGGTTTGTTGAAAGCAGTGATAAGAAACAGGGAGGTGAGCATGGAAGTGAAAAAGTTGTTACATGACAGTACTGTGATACCAACTCTGACATATGGAAGTGAAGCTTGGACCCTGTTGGAAGGACAGAAGTCAAGAGTGAGAGCAGTGGAAATGAGTTATTTGAGAGGAGCATGTGGAGTCACATGGAGAGACAGACTAACAAATGAGGAAGTGAAGGAGCGTTGTGGTGTGGTTGAGGACGTGATGGGAAGCGTTAGGAGAAACACGTTAAGGTGGTTTGGGCATGTGGAGAGGATGGAGAGTGAAAGATTGACGAGGAGAGTGTATGTGAGTGAGGTGGAGGGGGCGAGAGGGAGGGGGAGGCCGAGGATGAGATGGAGGGATGGAGTGGAGAGGTATATGAGAGAGGGGGGTGTGAGTTGGGAGCATGGTAGTGAAATGGCAGGGGACAGAGTGACATGGAGGCGATTTGTTTGTGGCCACCCCGTTCAGGATTGAGGCATCTGGCAATAGATAGAGATAGATAGACTTCCAGCCTTGTTTATCAGATCAGCTGTTATACCGGTTAGGCCTGGAGCTTTCCTGGACTTCATTTCCTTTAAGACTATCTCTACTTCAGCTTCTGTTATAACTGCAACTGGCCCTTCAACTTTTCCCATCTCTTCTATCTCATAATTGTTTTCTTCATTTAACAGTTCCTCAAAGTACGTCTTCCACCTTTCCAATATTTCTGCCTGTTACCATACTAGATTTAAACTCTGCAAATTATTCCTGACTGTCCTTGATCCATAATTCTAAAATTTCAATTAATTTAATTTAAAGATTCCCTATTATTATAGCTAACGAATTACTTCCTACAATTTTGAAATGTACAGATACTGTATTTTGGCATTTACTTATTGTTTTGTACTACAGTTTGACAAAACTGTTTTCATTTTGTAAAGACATAAAGAAGAGTATGTGCATTGTCGATGACTGAAATCTTTTGAATACTCTGCCATCACTTTCTGGGGTCACTGTAAGTCCCACTTATGCCTCACAGAGACTCCAACTCCTCTGCTTACCCTGTTGTACATCTGCCCGTGTCATTTTGCCAGTCCATCAAGCTCCTGCTCATATTCCTATATAATAGTACCTGCCAGCCTGCTCCTCTCCTCTCCTATTTACCTAATTCATCCTATAACCTAACAACTAGCCCCAACCCAACTGCACCCTTTTGCTCTCCCTAATTTATTAATAATGACAACAATACACCATGTAAATATGTTCCTTAAAGAGCTGCTATAAGATGGGGTGGACAAAAAATGGAGGAACACTTTCAATAAGAATACGTCAGTGGCAGTGAGAATGAATGAAAATTAAAAGACTAGTGCTTACCATCAGCAGAGAGAGCAATAGATTCTTTAGCTGTGGTATTAGCAATGGCATCCCAGATTTTAAGCGTTGCATCCCAAGCAGTGGAGACAAGAAGGGTGCTTCCAGGCTCGCATGAGAACTGCACACTCACCACCGGACCACCATGGCCGCCCAGCACCTGGTCATCAAAAAATATTATATTTTACGATATTGCATTCTTACAACATGAAAAGAGAATTAATCTTAATCGTCACTCCTGCTCTAATTCACACTGAAGAGATGAGGTATGGTGGGATTCAGGATGACAGAGGGGGGGGGACTAGCAGCAGTATAAAATGGCATACCAAGTGGAATGGGTCATATAATTATTCCAATGTGGAATCACTCTCATCTTAAATGTCAGGGCCAACTTAACTAGCCCTGGGCTCCTACGCTTCTCATGGGGCAACATAGGATTGGATGATGGATGGATGGATGGGCAAAAATAGTATTTTCTATCACCGCACAATGTACAGTATCTGCGATAGCACAGGCCACATGGCTGCTCAAAGGCTCATTGGTGTTATTTGGGTGCGTGATGGTGTGGGGTAATGGTAATGATGTGGGTACTGATATGGTCTACTCCACATTAAATATTAGTTAAAATACATTGTTTTTAGCTGTGTTTATCATTGCTTGGCATATTTTAAGGCCAATCTGAAGTGACTGAGTCATGTAAGCAGGCTCACTTCAGAGCAATGATGATTGCTTTCTTTCAAATGTCCCTCTAGGAAGGTGAAAACTTCAATGAAAGTGCACATGGCTCTAGGGCTAAGGTATGTGTATTAAGGAGATATCTGAGACCTGATCCAGTCTACTGCTTTGGAGTCTTTTTGTGCTTATGATTCTTTTGGTGTGTGTGTGTGTGTGTGTGTGTGTGTGTGTGTGTGTGTGTGTGTGTGTGTNTGAAAGTGCACATGGCTCTAGGGCTAAGGTATGTGTATTAAGGAGATATCTGAGACCTGATCCAGTCTACTGCTTTGGAGTCTTTTTGTGCTTATGATTCTTTTGGTGTGTGTGTGTGTGTGTGTGTGTGTGTGTGTGAGGGATGGATGGAATGTGGAGGAAAAGAATGTGAGCCTGAATGTCAGTGAGAGGACATCAAAAAAGAGAAAGCTTCCCTGCCATAAACAAGCAGTTCCTTAATGTGAATCTAAACTTCCTAAGTCTATCTATCTATTGCCAGACCCCTTAATCCCGTAAGAGGTGGCCACAAACAAATCGCCTCCATGTTGCCCTGTCTCCCGCCATTTCATTGCCCTGCTCCCAGCTCACATCCTCCTTTCTCATATACATCTCCACTCCATCCCTCCATCTCATCCTTGGCCTCCCCCTCCCTCTCCCCTCCCTCCACCTCGCTCATATACACTCTCCTCATCAGTCTCTCACTCTCCATCCTCTCCACGTGGCCAAACTTCCTAAGTGCTTCTTCTATTTAATGAATATCTGCCTTTATGATTACTGTATCAAACTGATGAGCCACTGAGAGTAAAAGCAATTTGTCAATGCTCTCTAAATCAAGTTCACTCATGAGATGTTCAGAGTGCTGAAAAGCATGTGCAGCAACTCAAGTTACTGACTGGACAAGGCTTCCATAATGGGTGACTACAGTGCTTACAAAAAGTGGGATTAAGAATAGCCCCTTCATTAGAGGTAAAGATCAGCCAATTAATAAAACGGTAAGGGAGAAACTAACATTAATGAAAACGGTGTTATTTATAGTATACCTTGTAATGGTTGCCCAAAAGTATATATGAGACCAGGAAGGGTCCTGCAAAAAAACTAACAGAGCATACGGCAGATGAGCATAGGCATAACACTTCAAATTCCCTAATCCTGCACACAGAACAGTGCCAACATCTACCAAAATGGTAGGAATCCATGATTTTAAAGAAGGGATTAGATAAAAAATATGAGAAAAAAGCTTCAGAGACAGTACATACATGTACAAATAAAATCACTAACTACAAACATGGTTTTATGTGCTGGTCAATCACTGCAGCAGGTGTGGTTTTGATCTCACCAAATGGGAGGGGAAGGGGGTGCAGTTAAGCATAGGGAGGAATGGACTCAGGCCAGGAACAGATCACCAGGTCAGGTCAACATAACAGATAAGGGCAGCCAATTAGCAACAGACAAGACAAAGGTCCTAGGGATGTCTTGTGTATAAATATCTATTTCCTCACCTGTACATTCTCCCTGAGGATGGATTCTGTGTAGTCTGAAATGTTAGTGAAATAAAGAACTTAAGCTCTTTCCTGTTTATCACTCCT
Organism: Birgus latro; assembly: GCA_018397915.1. NCBI lineage: Eukaryota > Metazoa > Arthropoda > Malacostraca > Decapoda > Coenobitidae > Birgus > Birgus latro. The sequence goes on from JAGKTI010010960.1 coordinate 18,834, forward strand.
ACCCATTCCTCTTCATTTGACAAAGTGAACCAAGCATTATCGATATGTGAAATGGTGCTTAACCCGAGGCATCCCATCGACGTATGGGTGCGTCACCACGTTTTGTCACGGTGACACACGATGACGTACCCATACGTTATGCAATTGCAAGGTACGTCATTTGCATATTTCTTGAGTTTCACGGGGTGGTTATTGGTAGGCATATGTGGGAGACCTGACGGCGGGGATACTGCCTGGCCCCACCTGAGCCCCCCTCCCCCCCACATGCCATTTTCTCGGCAATTCACCTGTTAGCAGTGACCTAGCCAGTAAAGACATGTCACACCACGATCTCTCCAATCACGAAATTCATGGTGAAAGTGATTCCTGAGGTGGACGACAGAGGAAGAAGCAAGCTAGAGGAAGAAACAATCAGAAGTGATGAGGTGGTAATGTTGTAAAGGAAGGTGCCATATGCTGGTGTGTTTGGTGGATGAGCAACGCTTATATCACCTATATTATTGTATGAAAACCAATATACTCTTGTACAACATATAAATTCGTACCAAATAAATAAATAAATACGTAATTTAAAGTGGCTTGAATTAGTTACCCCTCCCATAGCTCACTTTCTTTGAAGCCAGGTACCCTCACAGAGCATTAAAATGAGAGGGCTTGAGCCAAAACAATTTTTTCCCAAAATTGGTTGGGATTGGGGGTGGGTGGGGGGGGATGGGAGGTTGAGAGTGGTGGAAAATCAGCCGGGACATGATGGGTTAACGTGCGGGTGGTGAAGAAGAGGACCTATGGACCTTGTGTAACGCTGAAATTTTATTATTATTTAATTATTTAATCCCACCGCTGTAACACCAGTGTCGTGCCGACACTTTTAGCACGTATAGAAATTTGAACTATCCCACCGATTTACACCAGTGGAAGGGCGCCAATTTTAGGTTCCCTAAATTGAAGATCTATCTAAATCTATCTAAAACTCACTGCATTAGCACCAGTGTAAGGGTGCATCTTTAACTATATGAATTAATTAGATTTTTACTGATTACTGAATACTGACTGAGGAAGAAAACCTAGAATTTTAATGAAGGCCTCGTAAATTGATTACCACTAGGAAGAAATACCCACAGGTAGAAGTAGAATTAATTTGGTAGGCTGCCACCACCCAGCGATTGCCAGGAAAGAAGTTATTAGTCCCACTCAGAGAAAGATGGGACACTGAGGCCCAGGAACAGTAATCAGGGTAGCGTGAGAAAATATGAGTGCGTTAATTCCTTAGAAAGTAACATACCTTGCGGGCCACTCGATCTCACAATCAAACTTCCCAGAGGAGTTTAGACCAAACACATAGAAAATTTAATTATCTATGATTTACTAACCTTATTATACATAAAAAAAATTAACCTTCGAACAAAAAACAACTAGTACACAGTTTTACTTCAGTCTCTGATTCCTCCAGAATAACTGGTTAACATAATGCTCTCTCCACCACAGAGAATAAATCAAGCTGACTCACATATCACGGTATAAAACTTATTATTCGAGACAACACCACCACTGAAGATCCTTGGACTTTTACACTCAACAAGATGTTGATAATACTGCACTCAAATGAATTATTCGCCCGATACATAAATTCTTACATTTAGAATACACACAACTCAACCTCTTAACCCAACACGAGGTACACAAGAAAAGAGAAAAAGAATATTTCAATCTCTGGCGTGACTTACATTAACCACAGTCTCAAAAGGACTCGTAGTATTTTTCCCAGGCTCACAACTTGTCACCAAGGATTACTCTAGATTTAGTATATTCACCCCTATTTTCCATGGGTTTACACAATATGACATATCTAAGTATATAATCGGTTGCACAAGAATGATTCAATATATAAAGTACACAGTGCTTGCAATACCCTGTATGTTAGGAAATCCAACACTACAAAACACTCTCGCTTTTATCTAGAATACTTCACTTTAGGAGAAAAGGCTTTACTGAGTGGACCATACGATTACATAATCAACAACTATGCATAAAGAAATGAACTAAGTGGAACTGTGTAAGGGCTTTGGCAATTTGCACTACGAGTCTTTTCGTAGACGGCAACCAGACTCAACGACGCCACACCAACAATCTGTGGATTCGTCCTCTCCCAGTGAACTATCAGCTCGAAGTGAGGGCGTGCGACAAGGACGCTCCGACGTTTTTGCGATGATCTCAACAACGGATCTGGCTTCGACTTATTAATCTACAGTTTACTTACTATACAATCATCAAGGAACTTGCAACAAGGAATTTTCTCTTTCCTCTTCCTAGACAAACTGACACAAATTTTGTGGCAGTAACATGGGTCTAACAGTTTTAACCGAAGCCTAAACTCACGCGTTCACTTATTTATATCCATATTTGCGTTTGTCTGGACTATGTGATCTGGCGACAGTGAAAAATAAATAAATTTCGCGGCTATGTATGACTATATCCAATAATCAGACTTTACCCAAGCTCATAGACATTATTATTTAGTACAAGATGATAATAACAAACCCAACCACAAAATTCTGAACTCAAAGTGGAAATACAACTTATCGCGAATTTTATCCTCGAATTAACTTTCTTTGCCTCTTTATCAAAAACAGAAAATGAATTTGCACGTCCACCTCGCTCCACACGGTCTTACGTGTTAATAATATTACTCTCCTGCTACACTTTAACTAAGATCAAGCCCAAAACATGAATTACTAGGTCCACTTCCCATACATTGCATCAATTAAACAGGGTCCATAACTACACTTACACCACACTTAAACTAACTTAAATTACACTTATATTACACTTACATTATACTTATACTAACTTATATTACACTTATATTAACTTATATTATACTTATATTACACTTATATTACACTTAAAATTACGGCACTACACTTGGAAGAAAAAATTTGAAAGCTGAAAACCAAGCATAATGGGATGCCTTCTATAGTGCGATGAGAAAAGTTCAGGCTGAACAGGGAGCTGCTAACAGAAGTGTTAATGAACAGTACAGAGCTCGCAAGAGCAATCTCGTGAGAGTTACAGATTCAGTGTGTGGATGGACATGGGGCCCCTCAAGACATAAGGTAACATGGTAGTGGGATGAGGGTGTAAAAGCTGCAGTTGGGGAGAAAGGAAGGCTTTTCTGGGAATGGAAAAGTGATGGTAACAAAACAGAATACTTGGGTGCCAATGGTAAGGTTATGAATGAGGTATACAGGGAAAAATGTGGGTCTCAGAGACTTTTACTGGATAACCTAAATAGTGCTAAAAGGAAGAATAAGATACTCAAGGAAGTAAACCACATGAAGTGGGAAGACAGGAATATCACAGATGAGCAGTGTGTGAAGAATGATGAAGGAAAGGAAGTGGTGAACAATGAGGATGTTAAAGATACCTAGAGAAAGCATTATAACTGGTTGCTATATGAGGAGTTTGACTGGAACAAGGAAATTTAAAGGTTAGCAGATCCAGTGTTTGGCCCTTGGCATTTTATTCATGCTGCTACTGAGAGCAGGGCAATAGGCAGGATGCAGCTGTGGAAGGCAGCAGGTGTGTCTGGGTTGACTGCTGAAATGCTGAAGACCTTAGGAGATATAGGAGTGGGGTTAGTTACTGATTTGATAAATATGATTATATATGAGTGTGTTGCCCCAGATGACTGGCTGAAAAGTATAATTGTAAATGTGTACAAGGGGAAGGGTGATGCCCTGGAAAGAGGAAATTATAGAGGCATAAAACTTTTGGACCAGCTAATGAAGACAAGAGAGAGAGAGAGATATGATTTGAGAAAGTGTGAACAGAGATGAGATGCAGTTTGGGTTTATAAATGGCAAAGGGATCAATGATGTCAGATTCATTATTCAAAAGCTTCAGAGAAAATATACAAGAAAGATAGTGGTAGGTGGTGGCGACCATCATCCACTCACTTGATGTAGTGCTGCCTACTTCTTCCTTAGCCTTTATCATTCTTTTTCTGTGCCTGCCCTCCTCTCTTCCTATTTTTCCTATCTTTCCTGTCACTTCTCATTGCTTTTCTTTCATTTACAGGTGGCTTTACATTGAGTGGCAAGCCAAATGGTTTCCTGTAAGCCAAGAAACCATTTATAACGCTGGGTGGTAACCATATAACCAAACCATACGTGCTCCCTACGTGTCAACAAGTGGGTTGGTGGAGGGTTAGTGCCCCTCCCTGTAAAACAAATAACTCAAAGTCAAATGGCCACCCCTTATGGGATTATGGCATCTGGCAATAGATAGATAGACAAGGGATCTGTACTTTGTTTTTGTTGATCTGGTACAAAGGCCTATGACATGGTCCCTAGGGAGGTGGTGAAGTGGGCAATGAAAATCTTGGGACCAAGGAGTGGCTAGTTAGTGTGGTTATGGCAATGTATGTGGGTGCTCACACCCAGGTGAGAGCGAATGGAGATCTGAGTGATGAGTTTCCATGAATGTTGGTGTGCATCAGGGATCAGTTTTGAGCCCCTAACTTTATCATGGTGCCTGAACCCCTCTCACGTGACTTCAGAGACAGATTCCCAAGGGAAATGTTGTATACTGATGATTTGGTGTTGACGACAGAGAATGAAAGAGAGGTGGTGGAAAGATGAGGAAGTGGAAAGATGGTATGGGACAGATGGGTTTGTGAGTAAATGCTTTTAAAACAAATGTGATGTATCTAGGGTTGGTGGCGGTACTGTCAAAGAAGAGGGGAGAGTGGCCATATGTGGTTTGCCACAAGGGTGTGGGAAATAATTCCATCTTGGTCAGTGTTTGTGATAAGTGGGTGCATAAGAGATGGAGTGGTATTAAATGCAGCGTGCGAGATAATGCTGAATTTAAGTGTGCAGCATATCGGAGACAGCATGTGTCTGAGAAGGATCCGTGTGAGAAGGATTTGGTTGCTTTTGAGAGGCAGATTAGATGCATATTTCTGCCACCTAAAATGACTGCTCTGATTCAACCAATGGACCAGGGTGTTATCATGGCTGCCAAGAGACTGTACTGACAGAGGTTCCTGAACGAGGTGATGGTGGTGCTGGAGGACAAGGATGTGGTCGAGGACACAGGTGAGGAACAGACCTTGCAGAATCTTCAGCGTTACGACCTGAAGTCTGCACTGTTCAACTGGGCGAATGCATGGATGGAAGTCTCCATCAAAACCCTCGAAAGCGGTTGGTCTCCTCTCCTGTAGGGAATTGATGTAGAGGTGTATGGTATGTAGGGGGACTACTGGGCCTTGGTAGCAGGCTGTGAAGCCTATGCCCAGAGTCGGACACACATATAAAAAAAATAAATAAATAAATAAATAAATAAATAAAAAGCACGGCTTAGAAGGTTTTGAAGTGGATAATTTCCACAGTTGCCTTAGAACAGCAGGAGGGAAGGTGGACGTTGATGACATGTGGGATTGGCTGGATGACAACGGCAGCAATCCTTGTTATCAGAGCATGTCTGATGAGGAAATCGCCGCTGCTACCTCTGCAGGCACTGAAGAGGACAGCGGCACCAACGAGAACAAGGATGAGGACCCTGAATCGAAGCCCTCCGCAACGCCTTCAATCCCTCGTCTTAGTGTCCTCGGTTATTACCTGGAAGGGGTGCTGGAGTATGCCAAGCACCCACACTGTGACAAGGACTTGGTGTCGCTCCGCCTGGTGATGGAGCTGCGGGCAGTCCAAGACGCTGTTATCCTCCGGGAGAATTGTCAGTCCTATCGTCAGACCAGGATCGACTCATCCTTCAAGCTGGCGACCCCCACGAGTGCCAGCCCATTCTCACCACCACCAGCTTGTTTCTCGCCTGCAACTTCGGACCTGCAACCGAGCACATAGAAAGCCGCTGAGTCTCCAATGAACGTGTTTGCGGCTGTCTTCGGAGTCTCCTGCGGTGGGTAGGCCACCACCACCACTGAACTGCACATCACCGGTCATCACTCACCTCTAGTAGGTTGAGGATGACGATGAGGAGGAGTTTCTTGACTTTTGGTAGGTGCTACTGTTTGCCACTAGAACACATGGGACAACTCTACACCTGCTGGAGGTGGCAGGTTAAGAAGCCTGGCGGCAGTGCACTGGGTGGTAAGTGCCCCTACTGAATGTTTCTTGGCAGGAAACTTTAGGTTTCTTTCATAGTTTTCTTAGTGCTAAAATATATTTAGGATAATCCTATATATGTTTTGATGTCACAATATGGCAGAATGACCCAAAAACAGTGCCAAAAACTGGAGGGGTACTGTACAAACAGTAGTGTTTAGTATTTTTTTTTTTTTTTAATGCAAGGAGGAAGCAACCAAAGGCCAAGAGCCCACAAACTGTACCTTAAAAAAAAAAAACAAGCATGGAGTCGGCTTAGCACACCTAATCTCCTGGAAGTAGATTTTACAAGAGATGTAATATGATCTTTCCACGATAAGTCCCGAGTGAGTGAAACCTCAAACATGTTCAAGGATGATGCAGGATTGAGCTGAACATTATAAAACACTAGTGGGTACTCCTGTGGAAGACTGAGTCGGGTTGATAGGTGTAAGAACTGAGTCTTTGATGCATTAAAAACAAGATTATTTTTACCCCAGTCAGAGATACAAGCTAAGTCAGACATTAGGTGTGCCATAGCCTCATCCCTTGTTTGTTGAAGTAACTGCTGAGATGGATGTTGTGGGAACCGAACGGAAAGATGAAGGGTGGAATCATCAGAGTACGTGTGGATAGGGTTAGATGTACAGCTTAGAAGGACATTAATGAATAAAAGGAAGACAGTTGGTGATAGGACAGAGCCATGAGGAATACCACTGTTGATAGATCTAGAAGAATGATGGCTGTCTACAACAGCGGCTACAGAACGACCAGAAAGGAAGCTATAGATGAAGGCACAGATACAAGGATAGAAACCGTAAAAGGGCAGTTTGGAAATTAAAGACTTTTGCCAGACTCGATCGAAAGCCTTGAGATGTCAGGTGCAATGGCAAAAGCTTTTGCCAAAGTCCCGATAGGAGGATGACCAGGAGTCCGAAAGGCAGGTGAGAAGATCATCAGTAAGCCTTCCTGACGGAACCAATACTGATAATCAGAAAGAAGGTTGTGATAGGAAAGATGCTTTAAAATTTTTCTGTTAAGAATTGACTCAAAAACTCCAAAGATGCTTTAAATTTTTTGTTAAAAATTGACTCGAAAACTTTAAAGATGTTTTAAAATTTTTCTGTTAAGAATTGACTTGAAAACTTTTGAGATACGAGATTTTAAAGCAATTGGACGATAGTCAGAGGGTTGGGTGTGGTCATCCTTCTTTGGGACTGATTGAATTAGAGCAAACTTCCAGCAAGAAGGAAAGGAACAAGCTGATAGATAAAGGCAAAAGAGTTTAACTAGGCAGGGTGTAAGCACAGAAGCACAGTTCTTGAGGTATATATGTACAGTATATACAGTGCTTCCTCCAATTTTGCGAGAATATGGTCGACAAAAAACCTCGCAAAACCGAAATTCGCAAAGTTGAAACAATTAAATATATGCAATAAAGGTAAATTGGTCGACATCACCCCAAGGTAAGCACTTTTTCCCCACTCTTTCTCTCGACTCTACCTCTTAATTTTATGATGATAAATGAAACAAACATGGACTGATGCATTGTACAGTAATATAATTATGAAAACATCATAGGTAAGAAACATAAAAAAGAAAAAAACGCATATTTACACTGATGTGAAGACTGGTGTGGTGTACGGGACTAGTGGCGGGGCAAGGCATGGGTGCGACTACTGTGGTGTAAACAAACGTGGCGAGGCGGCAGAACACCGAACTAGAAGACACAGTACGCCCAGCGAACCACGACGTCACTACTCCGCGTGGCAAAGTAGTGCGGGAAGACGACTTTCCCACCACTCGACCTCGCAAAGTGTGTGATCGCTCGCAAAGTTCATAAATGTTAAAAAATAAATGACTTGGAACTACCTCGCAAAATTTGTGATTCGCAAAGTTAAAGTTCGCAAAGTTGAAGGATGTACTGTATATATATATACTGTATATATATATACAGTAGGCGTGGAGAGTGTTGACGCCATCTTAAAAAAAGAAAACATTATTGTGGTTAGCAAGGAGAAACAAATAAATTAACACTCACCATTGAATTTAGTATTTACTGGCATTCCCCTTCACCTTTATTATCTTCTTAAGGTGTCTGGGGAGACTGATGGCATAGTTTTGCAGAACAGACGGACTAAAACTGCTCCATAGCTGCAGCCTCAAGTTTAGGCAAAGATGATGTGTCCATACTACGCAGCTGCCGCTTCATGTGCGCCCATAAATTCTCAATGGGATTGATATCTGGGCTGTTTCCGGGCCAATCTCGAATAAAGGGAACCTCACAGTCTGTTAGCCACTATTTCACTGACTTTGCAACATGTGCAGGGGCAGAATCTTGCATAAATACTCTTGCCTTGGTTTTATCAAAAGAGTCACTTAAAACATCACATAAGAGCTCCAAATAATTGTTCTGGTTCACTTTTTCATTTGCAGGTAGAATTACCAAC
>JAGKTI010010962.1:0-27386 GCA_018397915.1 Birgus latro
TTAGAAGAGGTAGGATTTTTGACAACTTAAGGTTATTAAAAAAAAAAATTTGACTTGGATTGAGGGAGGGTTATTAAGTTTTGGTTCCTCTTAGAGTTAGGAAAAAGTAATTACAGAAGGCTTCTTACAGTTGTTCGATAGGTAGACAGTAAAACCAAACTTGTTACCAAGCATAATTGTTTAATGTTTCCTTTTCTATCTATCTATCTATTGCCAGACGCCTCAATCCCGAACGGGGTGGCCACAAAACAAATCGCCTCCATGTCACTCTGTCCCCTGCCATTTCACTACCACGCTCCCAACTCACACCCCCCTCTTTCCTTTTAGTTTTGCTTTTTTTTTTTTTATACAGTTGCTGATTATATGATTTTTCCAGGTGGGAAGGCATGATGGGAGACTCTGCAGCAGCTTCCCTCCTGGCAGAGTCCACATCCCTGGCTCCCAGCACACTAGAACGTGCCACCCTTACAGGACGCTCCACCACTCACACCACTAGGTACATCCCTTGCAAAAGAATTTACATTATTTCCCACAGGATGAGTGGAGTAGTACCATATCAGTGCAGTGAAAGAAGGCTGTGACCTTTCTACAGAAGTAAAATGTGATCATAGTGAGTGCAAGCATTATCATGGTGTAAGTCTGTTTAATGTTGTAGGAAAGGTAAATGAATGAATAATTATCAGGAAGGTGAATATATCAAAATGTCTGGTGAGTGATGAACAAGATGATTTTAGGAGTGGTAAGGGATGTGTTAATCAAATAGCTACTTGCTACAAGGCAGATAAGTTAGTGGTGAAAGCTTGTAAGATTTACTGAAGATATTTACATGTTACATATATCTGGAAAAAGTGCGACACAGTGAATTAGGATGGAATGTTGAAGGTATTACTGTACAGTTGCCACAGCTTCCAAGTACTATTGGGGGTAGTGTGTTAAGGTTCTTATGTGGCACCTGTGTGTTTACTTATGTCTTGCCACAACTTCAGGTACAACAGGGGGTGGAGTGTTAAGGATCTTATGTGGCACCAGTGTGTTTATCTTATGTGGCACCAGTGTGTTTACTTATGTCTTATATTTGCTGTGGTCTGAGTACTATAACTGTTTTGTTCCAACACAGCAAACATCTCATTCACTCATCATCTAATCCAATGTTGTCTCATGAGGAGTGTAGCAGCTTGGGGCTAGGCAAGTTGGTCCTGACATTTATCCCGTGAATTGTGCAATTTCCTTTTTTTTTTGTATCCCACCCCAAGGTGTGCAAAAAAAGAAAAAAAAAAAAAATTAGTTTTTGTTTATTATAAACTTGAAGATAAACATCCAGAGCATCATCTGGTGAAAAAAAAAATCTCTCTCTCCCATCTTTGTGTAGCACCATACGTAAGTTTGCATAGGGAAGTAGTGAAAAAATGATTTTTTGTTTTTTGTTTTTGTTTATTATAAGCTTGAAGATAAACATCCAGGGCATCATCTGGTGAAAAATAAAAAATCTCTCTCTCTCCGTCTTGCGTAGCGTTATGCATAAGTTTCCATAGGGGTGGAGTAGTTATCGGTGATGCACAGCCACTGGAAGGTTAGCACAGCCTGAGCTGTAGCTCGCAACGGAACGCTTCCCAGCCTGAGCTATGGCTCGCAATCCATAGTTTAAGATGACAGTGACCAGCCTCACTCATCCCCGAGTGGCATTACATGAGCAATAAACACCAACCATCCCATGGATATAAATCTGCACTGGTTCAATCTGTTTGGAGTTCCTTAATTGCCGACTAAACCACCAGCTGCCGTAATTTGGTTATATAGTTACCACCCAGCATAGTAGATGCTTTCCTGGCATACAGGAAACCATTTGGCTTGTCACTCAGTGTGGGGTCACTTGTAGACAGAAGGAAGAGGAAAGAATGAAGAAAAGAAAGACTGAAGATGAAGGATGGAAAGAAAGAAGAGAGGAAAGGGCAGGCACTTGAGAGCAGCACTACACTGAGTGAGTGGATGGTGAACATAGTAAAAAAGAGATGTAACAAATATGGTACACTAGTCTTACAAATGACCTCTGATATACCATCGCGTATAGTACTATACTTTGAAGTGGAGGTGGTTCTTTATATGTGTGATGTAGATGTGAAGTTGGTGAATGTGGTAAAAAAAATTTACAGGGGTAATGAAGCATGTGTAAGAGTAGTTAGATGTTATAATGAGTTGTTCAGTATCAGTGTTGAAATAAGACAGGGGTGTATGATGTCCCAGTATATGAACAGTTTGATCTTGTAGTTCACCTGCTCAGAGTGTGCAAATTGCTTAGTGCATGAAAGGGAGGGGGATCAACAATCTTTGTCTATTCCTGATAATACTTCATACTCCTTATGATGCAAAATGGGGGACAAAGGTGGGCCAAATCCAGTGTTATCGCCCATGCCACAAACCCCACTCATACACAGTGCCATTACAACATCCATTTTCATTACATCCCTTCCAGTATATTCATTACTAAATGAACCTTGCATGCCCTCATTTTACAGTGAGCATGTGTTAGAATAAAAAATCCATTGTGTAATGATTTAATGCATATCAAGTCACTAGTAACATGGGTTCAGTGAGGATACGTTTTTGACCAAAGGTCACCCACCCAACAGTCTAAAAACAAGTTTCCAGCTCACTGAAACTGGTAGTTACTTCACTGCATGGCACTTAATTTGCTGCTTACTGGCAAACTTTAGTCTAGAAATTAGTTTCCAACTAACCAAGAGTGATATTTATTGCACTTCGCTGCACTTCACTTTCAACTTGAACTGCAACACCACACTGTTGTTCCATCACTGACACTAACACACCCAATAGTGACTGAGTTCAAAGACCGTCTTGGAACAAACAGATGATTGTAATCTTCCATGTCATTTATTGTATAAGTGAAAATAGCAAACAGACACTGACCTTTGAGACTTTATACAGGATCATGATGATCATCTATCTGTCTAACTGGTGCCAGTTACTTAATCCCGTAAGGGGTGTCTACAAACAAATCATTCCCATGTTGCCCTGTCCCCTGCCATTTTGCTGCCCTCTCCCCAGCTGACAACCCGCCTCTATCATATACCTCGCCACTCCATCCCTCCATCTCATTCTCGGCCTCTCCCTCCCTCTCTTCCCCTCCACCTCACTCACATACACTCTCCTCATTAGTCTTGTTCTCCATCCTCTCCATATGGCCAGACTACCTCAGTGGATTTCTCCTAATGCTTTCTATCACATTCAACTCCACCAAATTCCTTCACTTCCTTCTGTCTCTCCATGTACGAGTAACTCCACGTGCTCCTCTCAGGTAACTCATTTACATTGCACTCATTCTTGACTTGTGTCCTTCCAACAAGGGTCAAGTTTCGCATCCATACATTGGAGTGGGTATTACAGTACTATCATGCAGTGGCCTTTTTACCCTCCATGCTCACTTCTCTATTTCATATCACTGCTTTCATAGAGCCAGCAGTCTTTCTTCCCTGTTATACCATTTCAAGCATTTCATCCTCCATTCTTCCATCCTTACTCATCACACTGCCCAGCGCTCCGCTCTGGTCATAGGGTCGGAGGATCAAATCCACCCAAGGGTCATTAGTAGACATCAGGAAGGGCATCCGGTCATAAAATGCTACACGCTCCAATCCAAAAAGGCTGACGCATGCAAGCATGTTGCAGCCTTCAAAAAACGAAAAAATGAAAATCATCATCCTACATCACTGTGCATTCATTGACATCATTTCTCTCAAAGACCATAACTTTACTCCTTCCTACATTTACTTTTAGGTTTCATTTCTTACACACTCTCCCAAACTCATTTACCAAATCATACAGGACCCCTTTGTCTTCATTAAATAGTACAGTATCTTGTGCAAAGAACAGTATAGGACAGTGGTACTCAATTGGCGGACTGCGGTCCAAATCCAGACCACGGTGAGCTTTTGTGTGGACCCCAGCACCTTCCTGTCTCTAAAAAGAGAAAAAAACATAAGTAAACAAATAAATAAATAAACTGTCTTTAATGTGGATCAGTAAATAATAGTAGTTTTTAATTTTACCCTGTTTTTCCCACTCCAAAATCGCTAATGAACACCTTCATCATCACTTTAGCTGTCACATCATTTGTATCAATGTTTAGGGAATTATCAAGAAGGAATAAATGTCACTTTTCACACTAATAATGATAATTCGGTCACTCAGTGACAGGTCTGTATTAGTAATATTTACATTTACAGTCCAAGTGAAAACTGATCCTCCTCCTCTCAACAAAGAGTGATATAAAAAAAAAAAATCCAAATTGTACTATACATACATACCTCACTATTATGTAATATTTTCTGTGTGTTACACAAAAATATGGAATTTCTCTTTCAGTCACCCTCCCTCCTTCTAGAAGAACAGTTGAATTTTGACCCTCCAGATATGCTTACCAAGACCTGCAGTGTTTTACTGTTAGATTTTTTTTTCCATTTCTTTTTCTCCCAGGGACCCCATGCAGCTAGTAGAATGGATGGTTACTTCTAACATATCAATGTTTTTTTTTTTAAGAATTAATTTTTGTAGTTTATTTTCGTCATTTTGAGGCAAAAAATCAATGTACCTTGAAATATATTGAAATGTGTGCTCTTATTTGTTTCTTATTACCATATTTTGAATTTAGAATTTAATCCGGACCCTTGTCACGTAGGAAATTGTGTGTCTGGACCTTCACACATAGTAATTGAGTACCCCTGGTATAGGAAGTTTCCAAACGCTGCCCTCTTTCATTAGGACTGCTCCAACATCCACTGCCTTACCTTGTGTCTATTTTATAACTCCATCCATATACAGATTGAACAGCCATGGAGACATGACACATCCCTGTTTCAATCCAACATTCCAATAGAAAAGTCCACTCATTTCAGCATCCTCACACACTGTAGCCGTCGCCTCCTCATACATACTCATCATGGCATTCAGTAGCTTCCCACATACTACATATATTCTTAATATTTGCCACATTCCTTATGTACTTGTCTGTGCACTCTGTCATATGCTTTCTCCAATCTTACCCTTCTGTAGAAACTTTTCCACTAAAGACCTGGGGATGAATATCTGATCTACACAACCTCTCCTGAGGATAACATAATGGGTTGTAATGGAGTACCAAGAGAAAATGATAATGGGAAGCAACTAAAGGATATGTGTCAGGAGAGGAGGTTGTGCATTTGTAACTCGTATTTCAAACACAAAGATGCACACAAATATACATGGTATAGAGGGAATGGGGATCGTGTAAAAAGAAGCCTGATTGATTACGTGCTCGTAGAGAGGTCGATGGTGGGAATGGTTGCTGATACGAGGGCCGTGAAAGGACAATGTGGAGGTCTGTCAGACCATATAAGATCAAGCTGAGAGAAGTGAGGTGGATCAGGAGAGAGAGGAGCAGTCAGGGAGAAAGATTGAAAGTTGAGAAGCTGAGGATCAAAGAAAAGGCAGATGATTACAGGACCAAAGTAGAGGAGGAGTTAGAATCAGTGAATTGGAATGAAATGGATCTGGACAGCCTGTAGAATGCACATAGGGACTGCTTAGTTAGGAATGGTAAAGTGGTGTGTGGTGTGTGGCAAGAGTAACAACAAAGAAGAAAGGTATGGCATGGTGGGATGATGAGGTTAAGAGAGCAGTGGAGGAAAAGAGGAAGAAGTGCCTAAAGTGGTTGCAGGATAGGGGTTCAGTTAAAATATGAACTGAATATATTGAGAGCAAGAAGCACGTAAAGAGGCTTTGTAAATGATGATCTAGGAAGAAAAATAAATGGAAATTACTCTGAAAATAGGAAGTTATTCTGGAAAGAGGTGCGGAAATGTAGAAGTGAAAGCGGGAAGAATGTGATGGTGTGCAGGATATAGGTGGTAGATTATTAACCTAAGAGGATGAAGTAAGGACCAGATGGAAAGAATATTTTGAAAGCCTGATGAATGGGAATAGAGAAAGCAAAGCGGCTGTAAACATGATCGATTTTGAGTATGTGCAGAGAGGGAATGCAGTGCCACGGGACGTGACACTCGCACAGGTGAAGAATGCTGTGAAGCGAGTGAAAAATGGGAAAGCAGCTGGGGTTGATGAGGTGTATGTAGAGATGATGATGTGGAGAGAGTAGAATGAATTGCTTGTTGGAGATATGTAAGAAGGCATGGATGAGTGAAACTGTGCCGGTAGAATGGAAATAGGCTGTTATTGTACCCCTGTACAAAAATAAAGGTGAGCAAAACGAGTGCAAGAATTGTTGTGGCATAAGTTTATTGAGTGCGGTAGGGAAGGTATGTGGAAGAATTATTACAGAGAAAGTAAGAGAGATATCAGAAATCCTAGTAAGTGGTGAAGAGGGTGGCTTTAGGAATGGCAGAGGGTGTGTGGATCAAATATTTGCAGCGAGACAGATAGCAGAGAAGGCTTGTGAGAAGGACTATAAGGTGTTTATGGCATTCATGGATCTGGAAAAAGCATGTGACAAAGTGGACAGAGAAGGATTGTGGAAAGTTTTGCGAATGTAAGGTGTAGATGGTAAGCTGCTAGGTGCCATCAAAGGTTTTTATGATGGTAGTGAAGCATGTGTAAGGGTTAATGGGCATCTAAGTGAATGGTTCATGATTGGTGTGGGTGTGCGACAAGGTTATGTGATGTCCCCATGGTTGTTCAGTATATATATGGATGGGGTGGTGAGAGAAGTAAAAGCACGAGTGATGGAGAGGGGGAAGATGTTGATAATGAATGCTGTTGGATGGAATATCTCAAATTTGTTGTATGCTGATGATGCAATACTGCTTGCAAATATTGGACAAGAACTTGGTAGGCTAGTGCAGAGTTTTGCTGATGTCTGTGAGCATCATGCCTTGAGAGTAAGTGTAGAAAAGAGTAAAGTGATGGTTATTGAGAGAGAAGGTGACTCCCAGTGCGATGTCACAGTGAATGGAGAGAGAATGGGATTGGTGAGAGAGTTCAAATACCTAAGTACAGTGATAGAAAAGAGAGGAAAATGTGCAAAAGAAGTGGAAAGTAGAGTGGCACAAGGAAGGAAAGTAGCTGGTGCAATGAAGGCCTTGATAGGAAACAGAGGTTTGAGTGGTGCAGCTGCATGGGGCTCACATGAAGGAGTGTTAGTGCCAACTTTTAACATATGGATGTAAGAATATGGTATGGCATGAAAGTGAAAAGTCAAGAGTAAGAGCAGTGGAGATGGGACTGCTGAGAAATGTATGTGGAGTACGGAGGGTGGATAGGATATGAAATAATGTGATTTGTGAAAGATGCGGAGTGAGGAAGTCGGTGGACACCAGAATCGAAGAGAGTGCACTGAGATGGTATGGTCATATATATATTTTTTTTTTTATGCAAGGAAGAAGGAACCAAAGGCCACAGGCCTGCATACTGTTCCTTCCAAGAAAAAGCAAAAACAATACAAAAGAGAGCCAAATTCAAGATCCGTTCAATTCGAGATGCCTGGACACACTGCGTTTGAAAGACTGGAGATCATAGGAAGTAGGAAATACAGACAGAGGAAGACAGTTCCAGAGTTGACCAGTTGCATAAATGAAGGACTGGGAGTAACGGTTAACTCTTGCATTAGAGAGTTGGACAGAAAAGGGATGAGAGTTTGTTGCTAGACGGGTACTACGTGCCCGTCGTAGAGGTGGATGGATGCAAGCAGACAGTTCAGAGGAACAGTGACCATTGAAGAAGCGATAGAAGAGAGATAAAGATGCAACAGTGCGGCGAAGAGACAAAGGTTGAAGGGAATCAGTAAGAGGAGAAGAGTTAATGAGATGAAAAGCCTTTGACTCCACCCTATTGAGAAGAGCTGCATGTGGGGAGCCTCCCCACACATGAGAGTTGTACTCCATACACGGGCGAATAAAACCCGTGTACAAGGTCAACAACTGTGCAGGGGTAAAGAAAGTTCGGAATCGGCTTAGCACACCTAATCTCTTGGAAGCAGGTTTCACCAGAGATGTAATATGTTCTTTCCAAAACAAATTCCGAGAGAATGAAACCCCAAGCATGTTCAAGGATGATGCAGGACATAACTGTTCACTGTTAAACACTAGTGGGTAATCCTGAGGAAGATTTTGTCGGGTTGATAAGTGTAAGAACTGAGTTTTTGATGCATTAAAAATAACAAGATTATTTTTACCCCAATCAGAGATACGAGCCAAGTCAGACATTAGGTGTGCCATAGCCTCATCCCTTTTTTGTTGAAGTATCTGCTGAGATGGACGTTGCAGGAACCGAATGGAAAGGTGAAGGGTGGAATCATCAGCATATGAGTGGATAGGGTTAGATGTACAGCTTAGAAGGTCATTGATGAATAAAAGGAAGAGAGTAGGTGATAGGACAGAACCCTGAGGAACACCACTGTTGATAGGTCTAGGGGAGGAACGATGGCCATCTACAACAGCGGCTATAGAACGACCAGAAAGGAAGCTAGAGATGAAGGCACAGATAGAAGGATAGAAACCATAGGAGGGCAGTTTGGAAATTAAAGATTTATGCCAGACTCGATCGAAAGCCTTTGAGATGTCAAGTGCAATGACAAAGCTTTCGCCAAAGTTCCGAAAGGAGGATGACCAAGAGTCTGAAAGGTAGGTGAGAAGATCGCCAGTGGAGCGTCCCTGACGGAACCCATACTGACGATCAGAAAGAAGGTTGTGACAGGAAAGATGCTTTAAAATTTTTCTGTTAAGAACTGACTCGAAAACTTTTGAGACACAGGATGTTAAAGCAATTGGACGATAGTTAGAGGGTTGGGAATGGTCACCCTTCTTTGGGACTGGCTGAATGAGAGCAAATTTCCAGCAAGAATGGATAACAGTAGAGTGGTGAAAAAGTTATATCTGAGCGAATTTGTAGGGAGAAAGTGAGGTAGACCAAGGAGGAGGTGGAGAGATATGGTGGATGAGTGTGTGAGGAAGAGAGGGTTGGAAGTTGGTGAGGCTAGGGAACTTACAAGAAATCGAGCTGGCTGGATGAATATTGTGAGGAGAAGTGCGTGGTCAGGGATTTGGCACCCTTTTTTAACGTGGTAGCGTCTAGATTGACTGTATTGGATATATTTATGTGAAGCTACGGAACGTGCTGAATGTTTTTGCCGTATCCAATGGAGCCAGGATTCCGGGGGCTTGAATGATGCGTGAGTGGAAGCGTGGTCCATTGGATTGGGGAAATTTGGGCTGTCTGGACGTTGCTACTCCTCACCCTGCCCTAGGGTGGGAAAGGAGGTCCAGATGATGATGATGATGATAGCCTTTTCCCTTCCTAAAACCTCCTTGTTCTTCTCTAACTAATGCTGTTGTTATTTTCCTAATTTTTTTAATATCCTGCCATGTATTTTTCCTATTACACCAAGAAGACAATGCCCCTATGATTACCACACACTTCTTTTTCCTCTTTTCCTTTGTACATGGGAATAATTATACCTGACTTCCTATCTTCCAGGACTCTACCTTTCTTCCATGCCAATCTGCACATCTTCCATATCCATTCTACCACTATCTCTCCCCCATCCCCCAGCATTTCATCACACACTCCATTTGTTCCTGGAGCTTTCCCCATTTTGACATTGTTCATTGCTTCCACTACTTCCACCTTTCTGATCTCTTCCTCTTTTCCCACCTCCCTCCTTCTCGTAGCTATTTCCCAGCCACTTATGGTCACATTACATTCATTCTCCATGTTCAACAGTTTCGTAAAGCGTTCTCTCCATCTGCTTACTTTTTCTCCCTTCTCCACTCTCAGTCTACATTTTTATCTTTCACTCCTCTACTAACTTCTTTATCACTCTGTCTAACTCTCTACCTCCTTCCACAACATTGTCTTACATTCTTTCCACTTTACACTCTCATTCCTTCCAATTTCCTCATGCACTTTCTTCTTACTCTCTCTTACTAATCTTTTCACCTCTCATCCTCTCTGCATATAACTCTCTCTTTCGTCTGTCAACTTCCTCTGTGTCTCTGCTTCCCATCCACTCAGTATATGCATTCTTCTTTTGTGCCACAGCTTGTCTCACCTCTTCATTCCACCATGCTGTTCCTTGCTCCCCCTTTCGCCTTCTCCTCATCCCACATACCACCTCACGTGCTGCACAGATTTCTTTTGTGAATATCATTCACACACCTTCCACCTCTTCCATCTGCTCCAGATCGTATTTACCCAATTGCTTCTCCACTTCTGTCTTATATTTTGCCTTTTTTCATCCTCTTGCAACCTTTCTCCCCTCCTTGTATGGACTGCTTCCTTCTGTCCTTCTCTCCTTCTATTCATCCATCGCATTTGTACTGTCGCCCCAAAATTTGATGGCAGAGTTTCAAATTGCTTTGGTCGGTCTGCACAGTCATTCGTTCAATGAAAACTTAGTGAATATAGAGTAAAAATTCTGAGCCTTCATCATGTTATATCAAATAAAATTTATATCATGCTAAGAATCATGTAATTTGAATAATATGGGGCAATGATATATTAGAAGTTAACACTATGATACGTTGCCCAATATGATTGAATGTATAATTTATTACTCTGTGTGTGGCATGAAGTATAACTCAGTGATCCTGATGTATTTGCTTCCCAGAATTCAAATACAGATGCTCTAGTTTCGAAGACCAGTTATGGAAAATTCTTGTGACTTCAATATACTACCCTGTTTTCAGATGCTGTTGTGATGATATAACAATATAGATGTGGCAACAACTGAATTATTCATATTCATGATACCCTGCCTGCAATAGCAACAAAACCACTCTGCCTTTTATTCCTTGTCTTCCCCTTGCCTATAATACTTATTATTAGCTACTTTATCCCCAGTTGATATTAAATTATTTTCATTTGTAAGGAGGTATGACAGATTTTTCCCTTTTCTCTTACACTAGGCAGTAAAGGGGACCAAAACATGAGTTTATAAACTTTTTTTTTTTTTTTTTAATGTTAGGAAGAAGGAACCAAAGGCCAGGAGCCCGCAAACTGTTGCTTCCAGGAAAAAAACAAAAACAATAAAGAGAGCCAAATTCAAGATCTGATCATTTTGAGATGCCTCGATACACTGCATTTGAAAGACTGGAGATCATAGGAAGTAGGAAATACAGACAGAGCGAGACATGTCCAGAGTTGACCTGTTGCATAAATGAAGGACTGGGAGCAACGGTTAACTCTTGCATTAGAGAGTTGGACAGAAAAGAGATGAGAGTTTGTTGCTAGATGGGTGCTATGTGCCCGCCTTAGAGGTGGAGGGATGCAAGCAGACAGTTCAGAGGAGCAGTGACCATTGAGGTAGCGATAGAAAAGAGAATGCAACAATGCGGCGAAGAGACAGAGGTTGAAGGGAGCCAGTAAGAGGCGGAGAGTTAATGAGACGTAAAGCCTTTGACTCCAACCTATTGAGAAGAGCTGTATTGCGGAGCCTCCCCACACATGAGAGTTGTATTCTGCACAGGGACCAATAAAACCTGTATATAAAGGCAATAACTGTGCCGGGGTAAAGAAGGTATGGGGTCGCCTTAGCACAGCTAATCTCTTGGAGGCAGATTTTACAAGAGGTAATATGATCTTTCCAAGATAAGTCCCGAGTGAATGAAACCCCAAGCATGTTCAAGGATGATGCCGGATTAAGCTGGATATTATTAAACATTAGTGGGGACTCCTGTGGAAGATTTTGTCGGGTTGATAGGTGTAAGAACTGAGTCTTTGATTCATTAAAAACAACAAGATTATTTTTATCCTAGTCAGAGATATGAGCCAAGTCAGATATCAGGTGTGCCATAGCCTCATCCCTTGTTTGTTGAAGTAACTGCTGAGATGGACGTTGCGGGAACCGAATGGAGAGGTGAAGGGTGGAGTCATCAGCGTATGAGTGGGTAGTTAGATGTACAGCTTAGATGGTCATTGATGAATAAAAAGAAGAGAGTTGGTGATAGGACAGAGCCCTGAGGAACACCACTATTGATAGATCTATGAGAAGAGCAATGGCCATCTACAACAGTGGCTATAGAACGACCAGAAAGGAAGCTGTAGATGAAGGCACAGATAGAGGGATAGAAGCAATGCAAAAGCACATATTTTTTGCTCTATCTTTTAATCTGTAATATATTTCTTTTCAAATAAGTTGCTGTCCTACTTAATTGAAAATTCTGATTTGGAAGTTTTGAACTCAGTGATTTGTTTATGAGCCTGTCGTTTATGCTCCGAGGATACTAGGCTCTAACAAGGTGGCATTCTCTAAGAATCACCAACTTTCGGCCAATTTTTGAAGTTTCATTTTCTGATGGTCCTCTGGCTTATGTTAAATCTTCCTAAGATTTTTCTAAATGGAAAACTGGCCAAATACAGTGTAATAATTGCTTGTCTGAGTAAAAGTTGTCTCCTTTTATGCTTCTTGATTGAAGCATTTAAAATAGTCTACAAACTTACTCCGCTTTCTCGCTTTCTGTGGTCGTCCATGGAGAGAACAGACACAGAAATAAATGCCTTCAGAATTATCCCCTGGTGTTGTAACGGAAGTTATATACACAGTCAGCTCTCACTTAATGCGCAATCAGAGTGCATGAACCTCACATAACATGGAAGGCAATTTTTGAGGCTAGGAAATGGTCAAAATGCGAAAATGACAGATATAACGCGGGGGAAAAAATCTGCCAATTTTTTTCGAAAACCATACTACGTTGCAACGATAGGGATTCTGCTGCCTAAGGCCACATATTATGGTTTAAACATTCATTACGTGAAGAAATTGGTCATAATGCGGTGGGAACAGACATGATGCGGGCAACGATATTCATAGCGTGGGTTGCATCAGCCAATGATGGATGACTGTCATGTGTCTGTGCAGGGTGTTGTCACGGAGCATTCCTGCCCCACTTGACGTGATCCTTTTCCCGTGCTCTGGCTCCACACGTGCTGTGCCTTATCGTTGCCCTTTTTTTTTGGTCCACCTGGGGACCAGTAGGAGTCCTGCCCTGCCTCAGAACTCTACTTCCCTTCCCCCCAGCAAGCCCACAACTTCTTCAGTTCAAGATGAGGAATCCTCCAGTGTTTGTATGTAATGAAGTCATTATTAGGTAGATAAATGTCTTGGGAAAAATCCTTGAAAATTGCCCCAAAAGGTGAACTTTGGGCTGGCTTGGGTACCATGAAACCCTTTAACATATAAACATGTGGCCCTTTAACGTGGAAATCTCATAAAGCGGGACCTTCCGGGTAGAATATTCATGTGTTATGTGAGAGCTCGCTGTATTATAAGTATTAATGACTCATTTAAAATGTTTTTGAATCTCTCTTCTTTTTAGTCGTACACTACTAAAAAATTACTGCTTGTTGCCGTACTGTATTTAAACTCCGCAAATTACTCCTGACCATCCCTAAGTGATAGTTCTGATATTTCAATTACTATAGTTCCGTTCAGGATTTCCTATTATTGTAACTAATGAACTGTTTTCTACAATTTTGAAATATACCGATACTCTAGCATTTACTTATTGTTTTCTGTAACAATTTTACATAATAGGTTTCACTTTAGGGAGATATAAGAAAGAGAATGTGCATTACCACTGACTGAAATCTTCTGGATACTCTGCCGTCACTTCTTAGGCCAACTGTACCTTGACTTTCACTACTACCAAGTGGTGGTCAGAAAGTCCGCTCCCCCAACCTCTGTATGCTCTTGATTCCATCAGGGTTGCCATTCATATGATAATTATCGTACATGTACGATTAAACTGCCTCCTGTATGATGTAAGATACCTTTTCTTAGTATTGTACGTTCTGTACGATAATTCTGTGTTTTATAGCATAAGAGTTTTAATGTTAAAAAATTATAATAAAAAAATGCTTCTCATCAAGAGTAAATCTTTTCCATAGATAGTATGTTGTCTGTAAAATGAGAAGTCGTAATTTTTTTTAGAGCACGTGGGGTAATTGTGTCTATGAGATTGCTTCAATAGATAGCTTCGCTTGTTGTACTTGTACTGTACGAAATGTACAGTCGCATTTCGAATCACATTGACGGTTCACTGTTACAGTTTAGTATTTGTCAGGAAGAAAGAATTACCTAAAAGTATCTTGTGTAATCAGTGATTTGTAAATAGTGTAGAGGAATTGTTTATTTTAATAAATTTTTATGAACTTAATTAACTTCTCTTAACTGAATACAGTATTGTTATATAAACCTCCCTTAAATGATGCCTGTTGTATCCAATATTTACATTAGCCATTACATATATCAAAACTTTTATGAATTTCCATTTTTTCTTTTTTATTACGTGAGACTAATGCTGTTTCTATAAAATTTAAAACACCATTGAAGACATGGTGTATTGATAAGAACTCCATCATTTATCTTATCATCATCATATTACTGTAGAGCGTAGTGTAGTAGTAGCAGTAAAAATACAGCAATCTCTCTACTATCCGGATGACCACTATCTGGTTACATCACTATTCGGACATCGTGGGCTGATGGCCGAACCCCAAAATTGCCAAAAAAAAAAAAAAAAATCTGATTTTTTCCGACTGCGTCAGTTTGAATTTCCCGCGCGTGCTGACTAGCCTTCTTCCCGCCCAGTCCCCCTCCTACTAGTTCTGTCTCAACTCCCATGAGCAGTGGATGGCTGTTCGATCGTTTGCGGTATTTTCGTTCTTGTTTAAATAATCAAAAGTCACAGTGCTAAGGATTAAGTGTAGTTAAACACTGGATTACTGGACATGCTTCAAGAGCAATTATGACCACTGTAAAAACCTTAGAGGTGGGAGTAAACAAGGAGTAAACAACAATCATGGAGATGTAAGTAAACATTGTCAACTGCTAAATATTTTCCATAATCACTTCTAAATCCTCATTCTCTGGCTACATTTTATTTACTTTATGCTTTGTGTCCCATATTTGAGTACACAGGCTGTGAAAGAGGTGATTTTCTCAGTGATTACCATGTCTCTTACATACGTTCACTATCTAGTCAACTGGTGAACATTTTTGCCCCCCACACCTCTAAATCATAATTTTTCTGGTTACATTTTATTTACTTCATGCTTTGTGTCCCATATTTGAGTGCATAGGCTGTGAAAAGGTGATTTTCTCAGTAATAATCATGTCTCTTCCTTACGTTCATTATGTAGTCAGCTGGCAAACACCCCTGCCTTACTCACCTCAAAATCATCATTTTTGGGTTAAAATTCGATTAATTCATGCTCTGTGCCAATTATTTATGTGAATGGGGTCTTAAATAAGTGCTATGCATGTCCGGTAGGGAGGTAGGTAGGTGGTTTTCTGATTTAGGTTAGGTTAGGTTAGGGTCAAGAATGACCGGTGCTGTTGGTGAATAGGGAACACCTTTTCCATACCTAACTCTTTTTCTGGTAACAGTATATTTATTTGATGCTTTGTATTCCATATTTTAGTGCATAAGATGTGAGAAATGATTTCCGTTGTGATTGCCACGTCCGATACTTATTTACACTAAGCTGCCAACTCATGAACATCTGTGCCTTACTTACCTCAGATACATCATTTTTGGGTTAGAATTCGATTAATTCATGCTTTGTGCCAATTATTTATGTGAATGGGGTCTTAAATAAGTGCTATGCATGTCTGGTAGGGAGGTAGGTATGTGGTTTTCTGATTTAGGTTAGGTTAGGTTAGGGTCAAGAATGACCGGTGCTGTTGGTGAACAGTGAATACCTTTGCCATACCTAACTCTTTTTCTGGTAAAAATTGATTTATTTGATGCTTTGTATCCCATATTTTAGTGCATAAGATATGAGAAATGATTTTCATTGTGATTGCCACGTTCGATACTTACTTACACTAAGCTGCCAACTCGTGAACACCCCTACCTTACTCACCTCAGATTCATCATTTTTGGGTTAAAATTCAATTAATTCTTGCTCTGTGCTAATTATTTATGTGAATTGGGTCTTAAATAAGTGCTATGCATGTCCGGTAGGGAGGTAGGTAGGTGGTTTTCTGATTTAGGTTAGGTTAGGTTAGGGTCAGGAATGACCGGTGCTGTTGGTGAACAGTGAACACCTTTGCCATACCTAACTCTTTTTCTGGTAACAGTTTATTTATCTGATGCTTTGTATCTCATATTTTACTGCATAAGATGTGAGAAATGATGATTTTCATAGTGATTGCCACGTCCAATACTTATTTACACTAAGGTGCCAACTCATGTCTTACTTACCTCAAAATCATAATTTTTGGGTTAAAATTCAATGAATTCATGCTTTGTGTCCATTATTTAATGCATATGGTGTGAGAAAGGGTGATTTTCATAGTGATTTCCATGTCTGATACTTACTTACATTTGCTGGCAAGTTGTGAGCACCTATGCTTTACTCACCTCTAAATCATCATTTTTTGGTTAAAATTCAGTTAATTCATGCTTTGTGTGCATTATTTATGTGAAAGGGGACTTAAATAAGTGCTATGCATGTCCGGTAGGGAAGTAGGTAGGTGGTTTTCTGATTTAGGTTAGGTTAGGTTAGGGTCATGAATGACCAGTGCTGGAGCTTCAGGGCCACTGTCCGGATAAGACCACTGTCCGGACATGCCTTTGGCTCTGTTATGTCGGATAGTGGAGGGATTACTGTATACGATAATTTTCACAGGCATCCGATATATTGTGTTTTTGTAATAATTTTAGTGAAAAAACAATAATTTTGAAACATCTTTATGATAACTCGATCAAAAAAATCTGGCAACCCTGCTTCTCATTCTCTCATCCACACACACATAATCAATCATTGCCTTCCATTCATTCAGTTCACTGGCCACCCTTTTCATTACTCGCCACGTATCCCTGTGGATAATTTTGTGTCGAAAGAGTGTATTGACTTTCACGAACCCTCTCCCTACACAAATGTTCACACTAGAGCACTGCCTTTCCCATCCACTTCTGCAGGCACACCCCACTCACCAACTACTCCATCCAAGTACCAAATCTCTCAACATGGCACACATAACACTGTTTTTTTCTACACCGAGAGATGACTCTCTGGTGGTCATTTCTCGAAGGCTTCTAGCCAGTGACACTGAGAGCAATGCAGGACCCATCAACAAATACATATATCCAACATGCTCAAAACACACCACTTCAAGCTGACAGACAGAGGGTTCAGTTCAGTGCAGTTTTAGAACCGGACCCATTTCACGTGCACAGCACTTGCATCCAGAGAACATTACACAAACACCTGGACCTGCTTCTTATGTTCCTTCCTCCCCTCAAACCCCCCCACCAGCCTCTCTCCTACTTCCCTACTTCCTTCACACCTCCTCAGCCTAACCTACTGATCCTTCCCACACCATCCAATCCCCCAGTTTCTCCCATTCCACCCCAGTCTAATCCACCCCAACCCTTATCTCTATCCCAGTCTTTTCCTATCTCTTCTCCTTCACCCACACCCCCACCTCCACCCTGTGCTGCAGCATCCAACACACATTGTACACACAAACATTCTTCAAATAAACATAGATGGCATAAACACTAAAAGAATAAAAAACTCACACAATTCATCAAACAACAAAACATACACATTGCCATCTTACAAGAAACAGAACTATGCAGAACACATAATTTCACCACCATCAGACAAGACTGGGCCGACATTGGTGGCAATGGACTCATCACCCTGGTACAGTATACCAATCCATCAGCTATTCAGGTACTAGTGCACACACAAAATCACTTCTCCCTCAACACGACACCACAGCAGAATTAGTCTGTTAATATACGCACTGGCAACAAATCACACACAACAATCGCCAATACATGCATTCTCCCACAGTCATCTGCCACAGTACTACACAATTACACTCCTCAAATACACCACATCACTAACATACCCAACATCATCCTGGGTGGTGATTTCAACACCAAGGCGTTGGCCTGACATGTCAACATCCCTGACACAGACAGGGGGCTGGTACTACAATCCCAAACAGATAATCTTTTCATCCACAGCAGTCTCCATCAACATACCGATATCCCACACCAAGCCCTCTTCCTCCCATCATCCCCAGACATCATCTTTTGCTCCCCAAACCTCACCCCCACATCATCCTGGAAAGTGGTCAAAGCCCTTGGCTCTGACCACCTTCCAATCATCATCACTACCAAAACCAGAATTACTCCAGCTGGCCACAGACACACATACACTAAATATAAGAGAGCCAACTGGGAGGCTTTCACAACTGAAACAGAGCAACACTTTGATACATTAAACAGTACATCCATCACAAACATCAACACCACTGTGCACACTTTCAATACAATTAAGAAGGCAGACAACAGAAAGAGACACAACCCCAACTTCACACCAGATATTCAAAGGCTCATCAGTCAGTGCAACACACTACAACACTCCCCAACACCCCATACACAAGACATTGTACAACAAGTACAAGAACTCAGCACTCAAATAAACAATAAAATATTAGAGCAGCAAACACAAAATTGGAAAAATTATCTCTCAAACACTTGATCATAAAACAAACACCAGCAAACTCTACAAAACACTAAACAGCATCATGCTTTCTAACTGCAACGCTACACAAGCACATGCTACCATCACAACAACAGACACCATACCCTCAACGAGCAAACACTCTCATCAATCACTTTTCAGTCAGCCATCTAAACCCCCATCGCAACGACCGTCATGTCATCTGATGTGAGAAACAGTTCCCCACAGACCCTGACTTTGTACCCTTCACTTACAACCAGACGAAGCACATCATTAGCAGCCTTAAGCACTCATCTTCCTGTGGCCCAGACAACATAAGCAACATACATCTTAAATGCCTTGAACCACATGGCCTACAAGCACATACCAATATATCAAACTACAGCAAGTCAAGGATCACCTAGACATGAGAGGCACACAAATTATTGCTGCAGCCTCCACAAACCTGCACCATCCACTACTCTACATGGCAGCACATCCACACTCACCAAGGAACATCAAACCAACACCCAGCATACGATATCATACACAAATACTGTCATCTCTCCCCCCTTGCCCGCCTCAGACCATCTTCTAAAAGCATATCCATACCCAAATCACTCGCCGCTCCATTCAGTCACTGAAAGACAACACACAGAGCTCCATGCATGGCCTCCTGATATCCACCCTTCTGAATCCTATATCCTTCGTGAGGACAGGGTACACCTGGCCAGGCTGAGATCTGGCCATCATCCAGCCCTCTTAACCCGTCACGTCCAGACCAATTTTCCACCACTGAACCCCCCCCCCAATCCCAGCCTTTTTTTTTGGGGGGGAGGGGGGGCTCAAACCTCCGCTTTTGGTGGGAAACAATGAAAAATCACAAAGAAAGTGGTCACCTGGGTCAAAAAGTGTCCTAAACAGGTAAGTCCCCGTACACCTGGTACCGTATTCTGTCAGTGTCACGAATGGCTGTTACATTTTCTATGGTAGGTATTATTATGGGAAACCACTCACAACAGGTTTACATTTATTGATTTGGAACAAAGCAACGTGTACTACAACAATATATTGGTTTTCATATAGAAATATAGGCAAAATAAGAACTGTTCCATTGTGCGAGCATAGCGAGTTTGGCCAAATTGGTCACACATGATTCACTAAGGTTCTTGTTTCAGCAAACATTTCATTTTTTCAACTTGCATAATAATGTTCCAAAAACATTAGACCCATTCTCACTTTATGTAAATGTTATCACCAATTTACATGCCTTACAATGATTTTAAGTGTAATGTAGGCGCATATTTACATAGTAAGCGCAGTCGTTATGACTGTTGTTTCAACACACATTTCATTTTTTTCAACTAACGTAATACTTTTCCACTAACATTATACCCTTTTCCACTTTATATAACAGTTATCACCTATTTACATGCCTTACAATTATCTGTCTATCTATCTATTGCCAGATGCCTTGATCCTGAACAGGGTGGCCACAAACAAATCACCTCCATGTCACTCTGTCCCCTGCCATTTCACTACCATGCTCCCAACTCACACCCCCCATTCTCATATACCTCTCCACTCCATCCCTCCATCTCATCCTCGGCCTCCCCCTCCCTCTCGCCCCCTCCACCTCACTCACATACACTCTCCTTGTCAGTCTTTCACTCTCCATCCTCTCCACATACCCAAACCACCTTAACGTGTTTCTCCTAACGCTTCCCATCACATCCTCAACCACACCACAATGCTTCTTCACTTCCTCATTTGTTAGCGTAATATTAGCGCATATTTACATAGTGAATGCACTTGCTAGGGTGTTGTTTCAAGTTAGATTCTATTTTTTCACTTACATTATACTTTTCCACCAACATTACACCCGTTTCCACTTTATACAACTCTTATCACATATTTACATGCCTTACTATTATAGTGAGCATCAGATTATCGCATACAGTATTTACATATTGAGCAAACTCGCTAGGACTGTTGTTTCGACTTAGATTCTATTTTTCCACTTACGTTATACTTTTCCACTAACATTACACCCATTTCCATTTTATACAACTCTTATCACATATTTACAGGCCTTACTATTATAGTGAATGTCAGATTATTGCTTAGTTACATATTGAGCAAACTCGTTAGGACTGTTGTTTCGACTTAGATTCTATTTTTCCACTTACATTATACTTTTCCACTAACATTACACATGTTTCCACTTGATACAACTCTTATCATATATTTGCAGGCCTTACTATTATAGTGAGCATAAGATTATCGCATATTTACAGCACATAGAGTGTCATATCGCAATCACTCTTTATCAGAAATGAAGGAAGGTATGATATTCTCTAAAACAAGGCTCAGTGCACAAGCCGACGTCGCACTCCGCACACTCATACCTTGTGTCTTTTCTCTTGAGTGCTTGTTCTAACTTTAGAGTTACTGCACACGTGACACTGGCGCTCGGGGCCTAGGGCGGTTTGGTTGGGGAGGGATTTGCCATGGGAAAAGGCATGCTGTAAGGCGTAGGGGAGTTTGGGCGGCAGTGGCGGTGCATGGGCAGTGTTGGGGCCTTTCCTCTGCATATTTTGCAATGATCTTGCGAGACAGCGAGACAGCTCCCTCACAAACCCTTCAAAGGTCTCCTGAACTCCCGTAGTCATGGCATGGAGGTTGTGGCAGTTCAGGACTGTAATATCCAGCAGGTGGAAGAAGAGCTTTTTATACCACTTCATCGTGGTCCTGGCACACTCCACACTGGAAATCATGGAATCAGACTGGTTCACCTGCCTCATGTTGACATTGTAGTCAAGTACCGACTCCGGTTTCCAGATGTGCCGCCTCCTCTTGCTGCGGTAATTGACGGAGTCTGTGTGGTTCATCAGGGGGCGGTGTACCGTTGACAACGGGCAAACTTCTCTGTTGTGGTTCCACATTGCGGCGAGAATGTTGTTTGCCTTGAAAAAAAACACCTCATTCTTGTCAAGTTTCCGCCCAACCTTGACCATGTGCCGACGGATTACCTTGACAGTGCCACAGACTCCGGTGTCGTGCAGGTGGAGGTACCAAGTGAGAAGGGGGCTAGTGTACCTGTTATTGAGGTACAGCATGTGACCACAATGAAGGTACTCCTCTATCACTGTCTTTACCACGGGCCCAGAGAGTCCAATACTCCAATCTTCTACTGTATCATGTCTGTCAGTGCACCAGTGTACAAGACTATGTCTTGCACATATCCAGTCCTACAGTCACACATAACAAAGATCTTGAACCCAAAATGGCGTCTTTTGCTAGGTATGTACTGCCGAAAAGAAATATTACCTCTCCACAACACGAGACTCTTGTCTATGACAAGGTCTCTATAAGGATAGATGGATGAGTGGAGCTTTTCCCATAGGTGATCAAATACCAGCATTATTCTCCTCATTCTATCCGTGTTATTTTCATTTGCAGGATCATTGGCATCGTAAAAGTGGAGGCGGCTCAGAATTTGCTGAAATCTATTACGGCTCATTACCTTCCCAAAGAAAGGTGTGTTGGTTATAGGGTCCATAATCCGGTAGGCCGGAATTTGTCTTTTCCGTACAGTACCCATCAAAAGAACCAGGGCTAAAAAGATGTACATCTCACATGGGGAAACTGGGTAATCATAGTGGATAGAATGGCTGCTCGTCATGCCCTCATGCTCACTCTCACGGCGCTGCCTGCTTGCAAACAAGGTCTTTTGCTCCACTATGCGGCCCACAAATTCCTCCCCAAAGAACAGTTGGAAGAAATCCACCCTGGTGGAGCCTGGGTGGATTCCTGGAGCCGTGCAGCCAGACTGCCACTCCTCATTGAAGGGGTGAATGATGGGAGTGAAATCACTCCCATCTTCCTAGTTCCACGTCACACTGGCGTCGCCCCCATCATCGCCTTCGTCGGGATGGGGAGGAGAGGGTGGTGGGGGAGGTTGGGGAGGTGGAGAGCGGTGGTCTTCCCCACTTACGCTCCTCTTCGCTTGGCCTTTCCCTTTCCCCTTCTCCTTCCGGCCTTTTCCAACATCAGGGGGATGTGGGGAGGAAGTGCGGGAATATTGTGGAGCGAATGACGCGCTGGGGAGCAGCTCCTCACCTGCCCGCTGCCTAGGTGCACAACGTGGTCGCACTGCCTCCCTCCTGCCACTTTCCCTTTCACCACACACTCCCGCCACACCACTTTCCCTTTCACTGTGCACTCCCGCCACACCACTCCCACCTTCCCCATAAAATATACTAGGCCCATACCTGCTTTTCCTCCTTGCTGACCCCTCAGGTCCCTGATGAGAGATGCGCTTCCTACTGTTCCACGTGGAAGCACATCCCACGGCTTCATCCTTGTCCTCACTATCGCCCTCCCTTTCCTCTAGGGGCTGGAGAGAGGTGTGTGCATGTGGTTGGGGTGCAGGCTGGCCTTCTCTAGCCCCACGATAGGTGATGTAGCGCCGCTTCCTCCGGGACTGGACCTTCTCATCACTTCTGCTACTCTTGTCCTCGGGAAGCAAGTAATCCTTATCTGCCACATCATCATCGAGTGGGGAATCACTGTCACCTGTGAAGGCGTCCAGGGCGGCTTGAATTTCAGCATCAGAGAGACCTTGGCATGCCATGTCTGACCTGGGTCACTGCTAACAGGTGAGTGACCGAGATAAGGCATAGTGGGGTCAGTGAGTGCCCCCGCCTGGTGCCGGGTAGAGGCGGGTGTCCCGCGCCTACGTACCAAAAATCAAGCACGAGATTTTTAAAATGTGCAAATGACGGACCTTGCAATTGCAGATCATATGGGTACGTCGGCGGGTGTCACCATGACAAAACGTTGTAATGTGCCCATACGTCGACGGGACACCTTGGGTTAAGTTACCAGAAGGGGCTGGATGACTCCGTTGCTGATGCATGTCCAAAATGTAACACAGCACCCAATACAATTAAGCACATTATGGACGACTGCATTGCACACAATCAACTACGCCAACAACACAACATACATTCCTTGAGAGCTCGGCTGTGGCCTTCCTTAGGGACTCGGGGCTGTTCAGCCGAACTGCCTAGGGAACAGCTACTACTACTACTACTACAGCAACTCACACAACATTATACCCAACATCTGGAAGTATGTTACTATCTTCACTGCCCCCAAACCCAACAAAGACCTCACGTTGCCTTCCTTACACCACCCCATCACACTCATTTGCAACCCCTCCAAAGTCACTGAACGACTGGTATTACAATTAGTTACACCTCACATCCCCCTAGCCCCATCACAACATGGTTTTAGGCTACTACACTCCACAAACATTCTTCTTGCAGACCTTACACAAAGAGTTTTTTGATGACATCAATTCATTTAGGCCACCTCACAGAACACTCCTGTTCACACTGGACTTTAGCAAAGCTTTCGATGCCATCCCCCACCACAACCTCACAAACAAAATATTCAACACAAACATGCACAATAACACAAAAAGATGGCTGGCAAACTATTTAGCAAGCAGATGTGCACATGTAACATTTGCCGGTCAGTCACTGAACTTCACAAACGGTGTCCCCCAAGGATCTGTTTTGTCCCTTACACTCCTTAACTTATACATGCATGTCATACCTACACCATACCCTACACTCCATAAATACACATAGCTTCCAGTGCAGACGACATGACACTTACATGTACACAAAATGCAAACACAGCCGCACACATCATCCAACCTTACCTCAACACACTACACGAATGGTTCACAACAAACAGACTCACAATAGCATCAGCCAAAATTACAGTGACCTTTCTCACAAACTGGACAGCAGAACAGTCACATTCCACACCTCACCATAAACAACAGTCCCCTACCACACACACACACACACACACACACGGACGAGCAGCCAGAGCGAGAAGACGTGTTTCAAACCACCTCTCAACAAACCTTAAGTAGTTTTCAGGAATTTTCCTGTCTCCTTCAGTCTTGTTCAAAATTTGAAGTATTGCAAGTTATAGTCTACCAAAAATGTAAAGAACTACTGTCAGTAATTATACATGAATGTTTTGTAGGAATTTTGGGAACAGCTGTTCAGTTTAGTACGGCAACCGACCTTAAACATGGCCGTCAATGTAAACATTGGGGAACTGGAATTTCCAGGATTTGACAGCGAAACAATTGTTATGGATTTGGTCAAAACGTTGATTATGAGAATTAGTGAACTAGAAAAGAAAGTGGAGGATCTAGTATCAAGAAGCATGCCTGAAAATACCGAGAATACTATACAGAGTTTGATACAGGCCAATGAGACAGCGAACCAGGAGATTGAGAATTTGAAACGAGAAAATGTTGAATTAAGGAGAAAACTAGAAGAGAGCAGTAACAAAACAGAGAAGGAAAGTAGTGTGTTAGAAGAGCAAAAGGCAAAGTGGGCACATGTGGAAGAAGAACAGAAAGAAGTGGTCAGCTTAAGGGAAATTATTCAGGAAGAAAGGGAAATGAACAAGAAAAAAATGGAAGAAAATGTAGTGAAAATATTGAAGAAAAAAGTGAAAATAGTGAGAGAAACAGTAGAAAGGAACAGATGTGTGATAATATTTGGAAACAGGGAGGAGGAAGAAAAAGTTAGGTCTGTGAGACTCGAGAGAGACTCGAATCAGGTGAGGAAAATATTGGGCAAGATCGATCCCGAAGGAAACAAGTGGGAAAAAGAAATTGAGGAAGTAAGGAGGATAGGGCCATATAAGAAAGGGGAAGCAAGACCAATTAGTGTTCAGATGTCATCAGAAGGTGTAGTAAATGATATACTTAAGGTGATCTGGAAACTAAGCAGAGAGGCAAGGATGGAAAATATTATAGTAAGAAAAGATATGAATGAAGAAGAAAGAGAAGTTTTAAAATCTTTGAAGGATCAAGTAAAGGAAGAAAATGACAGGAGGACAGAGGAAGAACGTAAAACTTTTTTTTGGAGGGTGATGGATATGAAAGCAAGGAAGTGGTATGTGAAGAACTAGATGTGAAGGAAACAAAGGGGATGGATATGAATAGGAAAAAGAGAAGAATGAGTAAAGATAAAAATAGTGCAGCAAATCTGAGTATCATGTACATTAATGTAGATGGGTTAATATCTAAGAAAGGGGAAATTGGAGATTATTTAAATGAAAATAAACCTGAAATTGTTTGCTTGGTAGAGACTAAATTGCCCCGAGATGTCGATACAAAATTATTTGGATGGAACAATTATAACATTTGGAAGAAGGACAGAGAAGGTAAGTTTGGGGGAGGTATAGTGATATTAACCCATAATGACCTAAGAGCAAAGAATATAGAAATTGAAAATACCATGGCTGAACTTTTGGGAATTGAAATAGAGGACAGTTATGGAGAAAAAATGGATGAGATAGTATTTTACATGCCCCCCAATACTAGGGCATGAACAAAGGAAGATTATGAACAGTTAATAAGAGAATCCATCATTAGGCTAAAACTGTTAATTGAATGAAGAAATAGAATAATATTAATGGGAGATTTTAACTGTAGAGAAGTTGACTGGGAAAGTATGGATGCTGGGAACAATGAGGAATCATGGGGAAATAAATTAATGGAATTGGTGATGGACTACATGTTAACCCAATTGATCAAAGAAAACACAAGAATTAGGGGTGATGACGAACCATCCAGGCTCGACCTAGTATTCACAAAGGACCCAAATGATGTGAGGAACATAACCTACCAATGCCCCCTTTGGTAAAAGTGATCATCTGGTAATTGAGATGGACGTGGTAGGAGTAAGGGAAGGAGAAAGAGATGAAAAACAGAGAAAATAGATACAGTTATGGGAAGGCAGACTTTGCTTCCCTGAGGAGCTTTTTCCAAAATGTAGAATGGAGTAAAATGAATATGATCACAAATGTTGATGAGAAATATGAGTTTTTGACAGAAGTATATAAAACAGGAGTTACTATGTCCCAAAATTTTCTGCAGCTATGGAAAGGAAGAAAGAATGGTTTAACAACAGATGTAGGATGGCACAAGAGGCAAGAAAAAAAGCATGGAATAAAGTGAGAAGAAGGTATAGTAAAAGGGCTTGGGAGGAGTACAAGCAGGTAAGAAATGAATATGTAAGGGTACGGAGAGAAGAGGAAAGGAAATACGAAAAAGATATTGTATCTAACTGTAAAAAAGAGCCGAAACTACTTTATAGGTTTGTCTATCTATCTATCTATTTACCTAGGCTGCTTCCTCCAAGAAAAGGGAGGTAGCCGAGACAGGTCAACACACTACCAATTAACTCATCCACTCATACACATTCATTCACATCTTAGCCCCAGAGGGGAGAAGGGACAGATCCTCACCGCACCACACAGGACGAGGGTCAACTACGCAGTGCAGTCAGTGACATCCGCAGCAGGGCCCGACAGCAAAGCTGGTTTACCCCTGCCACATCATAATGGACCCAGCCCCTTACCCACACCTGACCTGATCAGCTGATCGGACAAATTGCGGGAGAATATCCCTTCAGGGCTGCATCATCATTTATTCATTCACAATTTCCCTCCATTCATTTCTATCATGCACAGCCACTCTTCCTTGCTCAACAGACAACCCTCTTGCATCCAACTCTCTCTTCACACTGTCCATCCATCCTATTCATGGTCTTCCTCTCAGCCTTACCCCTCACACATCAGATCTAGTTATCTTTTTCACCAATTGCTCATTTTCCATTCTCTCCATATGCCCAAACCATCGAAACACCCTCTGCTCAACTCGATCAGCCATCTCCCGAACAATTCCAGTTCTCCTTCGCACTTCATCATTTCTCACACTATCCATATGCGTCACTCAACACATACTCCTCAGACACCTCATCTCCATTACATTCAAACTTTTCCTCTCTGCTACACCCATATTCCATATT
>JAGKTI010010963.1:0-13457 GCA_018397915.1 Birgus latro
ATCGTAATGCCTCATCCTAAGCGATTTATTTTCTGTATTACTCCTAAACCTTCTTCTTTAATAATTTGTATTTTTTAATGGCTTGCCTCAGTATCATACAAAGAATATTCACCCTTTCAACACGAGGACTTTTTTGCATTATATTCCTAGCTCTTCAGAAGATTTATTTCTAAGCATATATAATTTTGGATTTTTTTTATTGTATTTAGCCTCCATTAACGACGACGCTGCTAAAGATATTTCCGAATTAAAAAAAGAAAAAAAATAGTTTGGTTCCCGTCTTGAGTAACAGAGAAAATGAACAAAAAAAACTAATTAGATTTAATGTGTTTACGTGAAATGTTGAAAATAAATCGCCGTGGAAGATATGTTACGGAATCGAAGTCAATAAGAATACAGCCCAGAGTGTGTGTGTTTTAGTTATATGTTGTGTGTGTATGTGTGTATGTGTGCGTGGAGAGAGAGAGAGAGAGAGAGAGAGAGAGAGAGAAAGAGAGAGAGAGAGAGAGAATTTCGACCTGGAGGGGCCCCTGGTAATAACGAGGTTTGAGGCTAATGTCTAACTTCAAACCTTTATAGATGGAGAAATTAGCCCTTGAAGCTGAGTAAAATCGTCTGGAAATAGAATCTGTAAAATATAGACAGTCAGACAGACAGGTAGATGGATAGACAGGTAGATAGGCAGATAGATATAAAAAAAAAATCCTCATAATGAAAGCGCTACAAAAATACAAAGTTATACATAAGCTTCTATGAATATTGATGTATCTGTCCAGCAACTTCTTAACACCAATAAATCAGGTGACTTATTTTTCATCCTCCTCGTTATTTCCAAAAGATTTAACTCACTATAGGGGAGAAAATCATGCATATCTATAAACTGCAGATTACGTTTAAATTGTCCACTTCGATGAGACGACTCTAAATAAAAACAGCTGAAGGGGACAAAGCTCATGAAAGTAATGTGCCACGGTAAAAGGCCCTGATTAATATTCGTAGATTTACTGAAGCTAAAATTTGTATATGATATTAATGGTTCAGAGTCATACATTATCCTTTATTTATTATGGCATTCCAGGTTCTCAGTAGGTCCTTTACCACTAGGATTTTATTTTTCACTTCGTGGTTACTCCTTTATTTCTTAGATTAGCGAAACTCTCTAGTAGTGAGGACGTTCTCTAGAAGTAAGGACGTTCTTTCTATGTAGGAAAGAAGGAACCAAAGGCCAAGAGCCCGCAAATCGTTCCTACCAAGAAAAACTAAAACAATACAAAAGAGAGCCAAATTCAAGATCCGTTCATTTCGAGATGCCTGGACACACTGCGTTTGAAAGACTGGAGATCGTAGGAAGTA
The DNA here is from genome assembly GCA_018397915.1 of Birgus latro. Classification (NCBI taxonomy): domain Eukaryota; kingdom Metazoa; phylum Arthropoda; class Malacostraca; order Decapoda; family Coenobitidae; genus Birgus; species Birgus latro. The sequence continues at coordinate 1,354 of JAGKTI010010963.1, forward strand.
GGAAATACAGACAGAGGGAGACAGTTCCAGAAATGACCTGTTGAAAAACTAGGAGTAACGGTTAACGCCTGCATTAGACAGTTGGACAGGAAAGGGAGGAGAGTTTGTTGCTAGACGGGTGCTATGCACCCGTCGTAGAGGTGGAGGGATGCAAGCAGACAGTTCAGAGGAGCAGTGACCATTGAAAAAGCGATAAAAAAGAGATAAAGATGCAACAGTGCGGCGCAGAGACAGAGGGTGAAGGGAGCCAGTAAGAGGAGGAGAGTTAATTAGGCGAAAAGCCTTTGACTCCACCCTATTGAGAAAAGCTGTATGTGGGGAGCCTCCCCCCACATGAGAGTTGTACTCTAGACAGGGGCGAATAAAACCCGTGTATGAAGTCAACAACTGTGCAGGGGTAAAGAAGGTACGAGTCGGCTTAGCACACCTATTTTCTTGGAAAATCCTTCCTTTGCTGATTAATAGAGCCTGAAGATAGTAAAAAAATATAAATGCTACGCCCTCGTGGTGATAGAGCCAGGAGTAATACTTATAGAAACATGCGAAAATTTTGCATATCGGTGACATGAATTCGCAGGGCCAATAGTGTACAGTGTTCCCCTTGTTAAATACGTACCAGTTTCTCATATAGAGTTTTTGAAGGTTACTGCATCAGTTATGGCAGTTTTATGCTTAAGACTTGACCCATCGTAAGATATTGCTCTCTCTTATACACACGTCGTTGTTTTCTTCTCTCACTTTCACTCTCTCTCTCTCTCTCTCTCTCTCTCTCTCTCTCTCTCTCTCTCTCTCTCTCTCTCTCTCTCTCTCTCTCTCTCTCTTATGCGAAATGTGAAAGGATTTATCATTTTCTGGTAATGCCATGTTAACTTTACATACAGTTCGTGTCACCCTTTACTAGGTTAACAGATATCGCCTTTATAAAAACAGAGCCTGAAATTTAGTATCTTAAGCCCCTACAACCAGAGGGAGCCACTTACGCCTTATAACTACTTTTACTATGTTTTTAATTCACTTAAGGAAAGTACCCTTGTAGTGATCGAGTTACTGAGAGGATTTTCTGATCCCAATATGAGAATAAAGTGCACTAAAACCTCGCTGTAATGAAGGAGTGATGAGCTGTTCCATTTACCTGTGACTGCCATTTTCATTAGGATTGTACTCACACGTGCGGCTGTGGCATCACCTCCCCCTGCACTAGAAATTATTGCGGTACGTCGGGGTTTATCTCATATGTTGAACTGTAACCTTTAGCGGCCAGCTCGTCAGCTCACTTTTCTCTAAGGCCATTTTTTCCTTTGACACTGACGTCTGCAATGAGGCTGGTCACTTTATTTTTTGCTCACTTCATCGCCCCGAGTATGCCTTTTATACTTTAGTATTGCTGTTACCAGAGGAATTAATTTAGCTTTAGGAAAGATCTCTGGCAGTGAGAGGGTTCATGCAAATAGTACCTACCATCTCTACTTCGAAACTCTCTCCTGTGGTGAAGAAAACTGTCTGTAGATAGGAAGAATGATCGATCCTAAATCCCACCATAATCAGGACAAAGTTTTCACGTTTATTACAAAGGCTGTATGGAAATATTAACATCAATTAATTTCTTCAAAACATAGAGTTGACCTCTCATTCTGTAGCTTTGCATGAAGATGACAGAGGCCAAGACGATTAATTTCGATTCGACTGAAGCTGAGGTGAGCCAGTTCTAGCGAGTCGTGTCGTATCAAACACTTGCTCTTTTTTGCATCTGTTAAGTGAAATGTTGCATGAGTTTACCCAAGATTTTTATAACTGATCTATTTTTTTTCCCCAATTTCTGTCAAAGCAAGAAAAGAAAAAGGTGGTAATGAGACTGGTGGGTACATTTCGGACAGCTGGGTGACTGATTTCTTTTCACTTCCCCTTTCGAGTGTCAACACTCACTGAAGCTTCCTGGTTATATCGGTTTGGCGACCCTCTCCAGCAACAGGTTAGGCTTATCTCCTCCAGTCCTATGATGTGTTTTTATTTTATTCTTGTTTTTATGTAGACAACTTTAATCAGCCGAGGATGAGACTTCTCGAACATGGGATCCGATATATCATTCCCGCACAAGAGGTAGTCTGTGCATCAGTAAAGTCGCCTGTAAGTAGCAAGTAAAGATGCGTCACTTCACTGGAGGAGTTAATTCATACAGGCTAAACATGCACGTCGCCTTTACACGTACACCAATTGCTACAGAAATACAGAATTCACATGAGAAATCTTCCGGCGGAGTGCAAGAGGAGCATTATGTATGGGTCACCGAGTTTAATATCTAACCACTTCACTATTGACGTATCTTATATATCATTTTTACTACGCTCAGACAATCTATTAATCTTAGAAGGCACTTTTCAAACTAGACAGAGTTAGTTATAGCCTTCATGAATCCCTTCACTGCCGGAGATCTTTATTTGGTTTATAAAATCCCCTGAAGATAGTACGCAGGAAAAATCAACAACCTCCTCTGACTGAAGGAGTTAATACAGAGGCGGTCAGAAGTGTCGGGCATACCGCGATTTTTATGCTGCCTTCCTCATTTAGGTGTCAGGGTGGGCCATCAGGGTTCACATACTGACGAACTCCAAGTATAGGAGGCAATTTAGCTGAAGACAGTCCAAACCGGGTGAGTCACTGAGATGATCTGACAAAAATGAGAAAAGCCATCACCACGGCCCACACTTTTATTACCCCATTAGGAGCGCTGGTACCTGGGGATTTGCTACATTTAGAGCAAGAATGTCCATTTGTTTTTTCCCTGAGTAGTACTAAGTTCGGTACTCTCCTCGGTTAAGAAAGCTCCCTAAGACATTTCTTAAGGAATTTAGTTTGTTTATTTCACCTTATTGCTCCCTTCTGTCAAATATAAAGCCTTCCAATATCACCATACTTTGCTTATTGTACAAAAGGATATTAACCACACATATCCAAAAATAATATGTCCCAACCAGCCCTTGGATGTATACCCTCACAGGCCACACCCGATTGGAACACCTTGAACCACTAAACCATCAGGCGCCTACTTGTTTCCTATATCGATACCTGGTAAACAGTTTCATTCACTGCGGGAACACAATTTGCTTGTCACTGCGTATAGACCATTTTGAAGACAGCAGGAGGAGGTGGCTGAGTCGGTAGAGAGGTTGTCTGCTGTTCCACTGGACGCGGGTTCGAATCCAAGGTGGAGCAGAGAACAGTTTAACGATTTGAATTTTGTCAGAAGCGAACTTTATTGATCTGCCGTAACACAGGCCGACATGTCTTAAAAACACCCCCGCTGATACCAACACAATAGTCCTGTATAAGACATCCCTTCTTGCATTTAATTTGGACGGTGTGTATTAGCGCCGAAGTGGTGACATGTGGAGGTGAATTTTGTGAAGAAGAGCTGCTAAGCCTTAGAGAACGGGTTATTAAGTTTATGCCCAGAATCGAATGCATAAAATTTATCGACTGTGTAGTTAGCGGGCTCTCCCAAGAATACGAAGGAATTTTTACGAGTTTTTCATTGCGATAGAAAATGAAAATGCGGCTGCCAAAGAGACCATCAATAATTCAGCTCACCACCAATAATTCAGCTCACTACCAGTAATTCACCTCACTACCAATAATTCAGCTCACCATCAATAATTCAGCTCACTATCAATAATTCAGCTCACTATCAATAATTCAGCTCACAATCAATAATTCAGCTCACTATCAATAATTCAGCTCACCACCAATAATTCAGCTCACTATCAATAATTCAGCTCACAATCAATAATTTAGTTCGGTGTGAAGTAAGCGGGTCTTCATTGCTTGCCAAGTATCTCAAGAAATTATAATGTTTAGATTCTGCATTTTACACGGCAAGATGTGGATCCTGAAAATTAATCTGTATGATCATTACTGCCAGCCTTTTATTCGCTTATTGCCTTATTTAACGCCACCTGTGACTGCATCCTAAAGAGGGCCAGTCCAAGTTAAGCAACATCTCCATTATACTGCTATAGATTAGTGTCATATTTAGGCCGCTTTCACGCTACACAACAAATTTCTCTCCTGTACTTGTCAAGGTGTCCCCGATTGACGGTGAGAACTACGGACTCTGTCATGGGTAAGACTTTTTCCAAAACACAATGATGATGATATTAATTATGCAGCTAAATTGAACTTTCCGTAATAGAGAATCCTTCCTGTTTGGTGTCATCTCATTAGGGTCAAGCGAGTAAAAAGGACCTAAGGAGCAGACACCTTGGGCCTAATTCACAAACACTCCTAGGCTTAAGCTGTATAGACGACTGCCTGTTCAAGCTTTCTTCTTCCCTTATTCAGCCAACAAACATTTCAAAGGCAAAGCAGGATGAATAAGACGATCAAACAAAATTACTCGCTATAATAATGAATAACTGGGACACTTTTAATATGAGAATTGTTTAGGATGGATTAAAATATGACCCCAGATGGTGTTCGCTCTCGTTGATAACCAGGGGTGAGGGGAGGGAGGCGAGGTGACGTGTGCATTCTTTAAAAGAGGAGGAGGTCAAGGGTGGAGCGCTGGTAGGTGCCCAAGTTGCTACAGTTCAGCGAAAAACTTGTCCTGCCTCACACACACACGCGCGTTCAGTGCGTGTATGTATGTATGTGTGTGTGTGTGTGTGTGTGTGTGTGTGTGTGTTGTAGATAAGCAGACTAAGTTGACATGGTGGTCGTACTTCGCTGGTCAATCAGTATTATTGTACTAACAGATATATTTACCGGCCTGAAATCACACCACTCTGAACTGTATAAATGGAAGAACAATGCCCATGTACTGAATTTTTGTTCGTATCTGTAGAAGGTCCTATTCAGGCAAAAACTGTTGTATCCCCGCACTAATCACAGTCTCTATTCGTGTGTGTATAACAGCTTTCAGATATAATTTAACCCTCTTTATAGACGCAAATGAGAGTAATATTGCAGTGGCTCTCTCCAGCACCACCAGCAACAGAAAAGTGGTAAGGTGTCTGGAATTACGCTTGACAGGCATACGGGAACCCAGTGTTACAAGCATGAACTCTTGCAGCTCCGGGATGTAAAATTTTGCTTCTCCTATTTCTACCAGACGAGTTTATTCACAATGAGACAGAAACCTAGTGATGAAAGGTTTAATGAAGGCCCTAGTCCCTCCATTAAAAAGCCTCCTGAGCTGAAAAACAAAAATGTCCCTTATACAACAACAATATCGTGACAGAGAAGCTGTCCCAGTGACGGGGTTAAGAACGGAAATAATCTGACAGAGGTTTCGCGGCGATACTACGCATTAATCCACACATCATACACTAAAATCTCTCCTGTATGATGACGCCAAGCACTATGCATTCTTGTTGCTTCTGGACATTTTCATTCAAATTTGGAGGGGGATCTAAGCTCTAAATTCACTGAAGAATAATACACCCATCTCCTCCAACTCGAAAGATGCCCCGTCGACTGAGCGTAAACGTCTTGGTCGAAGCAAGAGCGTCAAAAATAAGACTGTACCTTTCTGAAGTAAACTGATTAAACTGCCTGGAAGACTGTTACATAAAACGTCATGCTACTGAAGTGGTTAATTAGCATTGCGAGTGAGAGGAGAAATTCGATAGCCTGTCTGGTTGGTATAATTGCTCCAATATACCCACACCTGAAACTTTGGTGTTCTTATCGCTCTGTTAATTTGCCACTGAACGCCTACCTGGACTTGCTTCTTTCCTTTGAGATGCGGTGAGTCCTCCTGAACTGAGTGATTGAGTCTGCCACACGCTGCAGGTAATTACGAACAAGTTTTTCTCAGCAAAAAAGTTAATCGTAATACACATTTTATTTCATTTTTAGCCCTCAAAGCTTTGTGTCAGTGTAATAAAATAGTGTCAGGAGAAGCACACTGAGGTGGTTTGGCCATGTGGAGAGGATGGAGAGTGAGAGACTGACGAGGAGAGTGTATGTGAGTAAGGTGGATGGGGGGAGTGGGAGGGGGAGACCAAGGATGAGATGGAGGGATGGAGTGGAGAGGTAGATGAGGGAGGGGGGGATGTGAGCTGGGAGCAGGGCAATGAAATGGCGGGGGACAGGGCGACATGGAGGCGATTTGCTTGTGGCCACCCCTTACGGGATTAAGGCGTCTGGCAAAAGATAGACAATAAAACAGACGGATGTTAATCGAAATACTATAGAAAGAAGGTGTATGGAAGTTAAATCTAAAGTATTGCAGGATTATGCCACTGATCAATCCCAGACTCAGTCAAACAATAAACAACTCCCTTTCTCCTACACTTACACCTTTCCCCCCCCTTCCCCACCGTCCCCGCTTCTACACCCCACCAAAAATAGACTAACCGAAGGAAGTATCGCCAGAAACCACCCATGAAGCCGTTTAACAACATAATAATGACCCCCGGGAAAAATTTGTGCTAGAAAGGTTAAATATCAAGGTCGCGGATGAGGGTCAAACTTTCCCAAATACTGCCATTTCAACATTAAGGAGACGAGAATTACAGCTCCTCGGTACACTTTTTTGCAGTTTTCACCATAATTTTTAGTATATTAGAAGAAAAACTGAGATACACGTGTAGAAATGTACTCGACACTGCATGCATGTCTGTGCAAGAAATGGAATACAAGATGAGAACAGCCATTGACCCGTTTGACTTACAGTTCGTGGCCTTACTATCAACTGAATGTAATCGTCTGGAGTTGAGGACAATCTAATACCATTTTTTCTTCATCATGAGAAGGTTGGTAGAAAAAGAACATTAATACTCTGAGAATCCTGGGACTTATTTTCAGCTCTGTGAATTCGTCTGGTGTTTTCCAGTATACACTATTATTGTTGGGTCGATTTTGAGAAGGTTAAGAGATGATTTTATTCAATGTTATTATGAGGGAAAAAAACAACCAACCTATGTACTGGCATCGAACAGTTAGCGTACGTGCCTGCAAAAATGATGATGATGATGATGATGGTTTGACGTTACCAGTTCTACATAGTAAGCTTTCTTAATATGGCTCCATCCAGGCGCTGGTATATTGTTCAACGTCTTCTCGTCTTCTCAGTTTATTTTTGTGAGATACTATTCGTGAAGTCGAAACAAGAAAGGAAGTGAATAAAAAAAAATCGCACAGAACTTATCAATCCAACTGTCTTGTTTGTTGGAAAAGTAAATAAATAAACAAGTGGTGCCAGGCGCAACAAACCTCGCCCGACAGCAGTTATTTTATTTTCAACCGTTTTCAAGTTGTAGTTCTCCGAAAATCCATGGTCTTCCTTTCAACTTTTCAAGGTCACTCAGGGTCAAAAGTCATGGTGTCAAACGAAAGCCCATATGAGACTTTCTGTAGTTTGATAATAGTAAATATCTCAATTTTCAACGAGTTTCGAGTTATAGCCCCCCCTGAATATCCATGGCCTTCAGTTTGAATTTTCAAGGTCACTTAAGGTCAAAGGTCATGGTACCAATTAAAAATCCATATGGGACTTCCTATATGTTAATAATAGTAATTATATCTCTGTCTTCAACCAATTTCGAGTTGTAGCCCCATGAATATCCGTGACCTTTAATATGACCTTTCAAAGTCACTTAAGGCCAAAGGTCATAGTACCAATTAAAAGCCCATTTGGGACGTCGTATAACAGTAATATCTATCTGCAACCAGTTTCGAGTTATAGCCTCCTGAATATACGTGACCTTGATTTTGACCTTTCAGGGTCACTCAAGGTCAAAGGTCTTGGTGCCAATGAAAGACCATATGGGAGTTCCTGTATGCTGATGTTAGTAAATATCTCTATCTCCAACAGGGTTCAAGTTATAGCCCTCTGAAAATCCATGATCGTAATTTTGACCTTTCAGAGTCACTCGATTGCCTCTAAAATTTAATCACTTTCTTTTGGGACCAGTGCCCACATATCCTAAAGGTTTCATTTAATTTAGTTTAGCCCTTATTCCGTACAAAGAACAAAGAAATAAACTCGACCAAAAACAATACCTCGCCGGTAATAAAAGTTGCACCTTGATCTGAAACCTTGCTATGTTATGTTATATCATGTAGCCAATAACTAGTAAAGGCCTATGTGAAGCGGACGAGAATTACGTAATAGTAGCCAGACGAAGGTAAAAAGTCGGTCATCCAGTTTAAGGGTTTACTACGATTATGCTCAAAATCGTTCCTAGCTGACTGTAAACTTCAATACTTTAATACCTGATCACTTGCTCTCTCCAGTACTGTGACGCCAGATAATTATAAAAAGTAATGTTAGTCTCTCATATTCAGTCTTTTATCTGTGGTATCATGTTCTCCAGTGAGAGTGAAGGAGACTGTTTTCACCTTCTCTCTGACGCCACCTTGCAAGAGCTGGAAAGAGGATTATGCAAAAAAATAAAATAAAATAAACATTGAAAGACATGGTTAGTGTCTTATTAAAATTCTGTGGACCATCTCTCTCTCTCTCTCTCTTTCACACACACACACACACACACACACACACACACACACACACACACACACAACATATTCTGGGAGGAAGACACATGTGAAAGGGGATACTAACATTCGCCTTGGCCTGCTCGACTTCACTTTTAATCCAAGTTCCAGACTCTGAGCCTAAATTAGACAGCCCACACATTGCAAGCCTCCCAAGTCAGTGAGAATCTGAATCTGCAGGTATAGGTATGGACAGCAAGGAGACAAAAATGCTGCCTACCTGCTTATCTTCCCACCCGCTGCGATTACCATTAGCGCGTGTGAGTCAGCCAGGTAAGGGGCTATCACGGTCTGCTTGATTAGGGAGGTGAGGGACTTAGAAATCTCACCTGCCCACACCTTGCTTCAGTCTTTCCCCATGTCTACGTTAAATATTTCAGGCGAGGACGTGATCTTAAGTTGATTCATCTTGCTGACAAATGATCATGTTCGGTTTAAAGAGCATCCAAGCAGTAGAAGTGATAATGAATGTTATATGCAATCCCCTCTGTTCCAATAATCTTAAGCTGTGTAAAAATAATCTGCCTCAACTTTCTTCCCACACCTCGTCTTTCTCACGCACACTCTGGATTAGTCCCCTTACTCTCCCACACCCTGTCTCACTGTTGCAAGATTATTTATTCAGATTAGAGCACCCTTAGTAGTGAAGGTGTTTATGAGGGCCTTATTTTATCTCGAATTGCAAAACTGTTTCTGAATCTAAGTAAAATAGTTTGTGGTTGGCACGAAGGATATATAAAAGGTGCTTTCAATGTAAAGGGGCAAATACCTCAATCGTACCTCACTGCCTTTCTCAACCCCCAACACCCTGCCTCACCCAACCTCATTCTTAATAACCCTCCCCTCTCACACCCTGCCTGACTCTTCCACACCTTGCCTCAACCCTCTCAACTTCCTCAATCCCTACCTCACTCTCCCATATCCAGCATTATCCTACCACACACCCTTCCTCATTCTCCTACACTCTTCCTCACTCTTCCACACTCTGATCATTCTCTCATCCCTCCAGACAGTAGGGACGCACTATCGCCAATCTTACTTTCACTTCAACACGTCGCTTATACCCAACCACACGACTGCTTTCTCTTACCTTCTCACTCACCCTGGTACTCCTTCCTCCATCCTCTTTGGTACACTCGCTCCCCAACATCACTATACATGCTTATCTCACATTCTTTTTCACTGCCCACCCTCCTCACCCCTCTCGGTTCATCATCATCATCATTCTAATAGCTTTTCACCTAAATATGTGTGAGGAAGGACCCAAACACAAGGAAGAAGCTGTACATACGCTGGAGAACCACCAACACAATGCCACACAGTTCACACTTCATTCAAGCCAACACTAATGTAAACAATCCCCTCTCCCCAATCTCTCTTCTTCTTATATTTACTTTCTAACATGGTCATTTTCCCTGGCTCTCGTTTCTTATTACTCCCACCCTTATCCTTTCCCACCCAGCAATTAAGCAGTTTCGTTAGGTAGATTCCATTTTATTCTTCCTCTCTCCAGACGATTCTATTTAACAGGAGGGAGATAACTTGTGATGAGAAGGGTTAATGTGTTTGATGCAAAGCTCACTCGGTTCGTGAAAGCTGTCATGAGTCAAAATTATCGGGGAACACCAAGATAACATGGAAATTTCTTTATCGTGTTCAGAGGATTAGCACCCAACTCTTCTCCCACTAATGGCTGCTACATCTCATCCTGTCATTCACCACTAAGCCACAAACACCATTACTGCAAAAGCTGTTTCCTAGTCATTCATACTTAACTCTTTCAAGACATTTTGCTTTTTGCTTACTAAATGCAGACTAAATCCACTTTTGGAGAGATCTTTCCAGCTGGAGGGCGTCAGTCTTGCTTTCAATAAATCTTTAACTCTGAGGGTGTCTTTTAGGATGAATATATTAGTCTAACGTTACTTAGAAAAAAAAAAAAAGTCCACGGGCTCGGTCGTCCGCTCTTCCCGCAGCACCTCAGCGTTGATATTTCTTTCTCTTTTATGCTCAGGAAGGCTGCATGCTGACCAGATCGTGTGTGTGTGTGTGTGTGTGTGTGTGTGTGTGTGTGTATTTTAAGACCGAGATAATTTTTTGTACGTCTGAGATTTTGTTTTTTTTAACTTCACTTCTTGATTGCATGAGAGGGAAGTTTATGTTGTTCTTTTAATATCACATGATTATCAATAGGTTTGGTTGCAGTTGATGTACAAGATAATGGGAACATCATAAATTATCTTACTGTTCGAGAAATTTCTGCCAAGGTGAACAAACTCATCCATTAACTGTAATAATGAAAAGAAGCATCATCGTAGAGACAGGGTTTAGAAGCAATTACGTTACTTCAATCACCTCACTATCTCCCTCGTCCACCCTCCCATTTTTTCCCCTATTTCACCATACTTAACCCTCCACACCAAGGATCTCTCTCATCCCCACTTTCACGGTCCTACCCACTCCCTCAGCACACTCCCTTGCCCTCCCACATCCACTCCATTACTCCACCCTGTCAGTTCCTCTCGCTTTCCACCACACTAAATCCCCCACACCATTCACCCTCACTCCCACCTCACCCTACCTCTCTTTTCTTCAGCTCTCCACCTCACTGTAACACTCACCCTTGCCCCCCCACACCCCCTCATTCACCCCTCACTCCACCATACTCACCCTACCACAATCCTTAATTACTTTCAGCCCTCATTCCTCCCCCTGCCATTCCCTTCCCACACCCTATCTACCTCAGTACACTACACTCCCTCCTTTACCTATCAGTCACTCCTCATTCTACTACACTGGCTCTCCTACACCTTTCTCCCTGACACCTACACCCTCCCATGTCCCGTATTTCTTTCACCCCTCTCCCCTCACCCTCCCTCCAACACCTTCATTCTCACCCACGCACCCTCCTTTTTTTCCTCACCATTCTCCCATATTAATTCTCCCACTCTCCTCACCCCCACCACAACCCACTACCAGCACCTTCATCCCTCCATCACTCCATCATGCTTAACCTCCCACACTCACACACTCCCCATCCAGACCTCTCTCACCCATCCCTATCCACACCCTAACTCCTCCCATCCACCCAGTGCCACTATATTCACCCTCCCACACCCCTCGTCCCCACCCCTACCTACACCCCCCATCATTCCACTACAAGAACCCTCCCAAACTCCTCATTACCGCCCCCCCCACCCTCACCTCACCCTCTCTCCACCCAGTTTCGCCACCGTAAGACGTTAACCCAATTATCAATGAAGCTCTCTGACCATTACCTCACCTTTGCCTTGACATATACGAGAGCAGCAGGGCACATGGACAAGTATTTATAAACTCTTCTAAGCTTAAGTTGCTTATAAGACTGTTTAGACCTCATAGAGCATACTGTACATTTACCTTCACTTATACGGCAACCAAACACTTTACAAGAAAAATGAGTGAAAAAATAAACATGAATTTATGGTAACTTACCGACATGTGTCGTAATTGTTTGCAAAGGTCCTTAATATTTTCTTGGGATCTTACTCTCTGATTCTATGCCTCACTCACAAACGAGTAAAATCGTCTGAGTTAGCTGGGAACGACCACGGGAAGGTTAATTTCAG
>JAGKTI010010963.1:13545-27386 GCA_018397915.1 Birgus latro
TATACTAACGAGAGTACAGCACGAAAAGACTTGACCTTGAGGAGGGTAACATTTTTCGGGGGAAACACGTCTCCAAAACAATCGACTATCGCCACAGGTTTATTTTTTTCCTCTCTGTCTCTCTCATTTTGTTATTCTTCTTTATTTTTGTTTTATGAATGCCTGGTGGCTGCAGAGTGAAGACAAACCAGACACAGCAAAGTCTCCGTTATGTGTCAGCGATGGTTCAGAACATCTCGATTCTTCCTTACAATTGATATTGTCGGTTGAGGGAACTGACAAATCGGCTTAATACATAGACTTGTACTATAACTAACACCTTCAGTCCAGTGATGGCTTTTCCCCATTCCAGAGCTAAGTGGGGGAGGGCAGGACGCACCATTTCTTCGGGCAGAAAAGAAGGTTCTAAGAGAAAGCCTAGTATTAGCATTAGGCAATATTTTAGGACTAATGATGATATTATACATTTTCTAGCTCAGGTTTTCATAGTGTTCGTCTGTGACGATGTCTGAACACTTTTGCTGTGCTTGTTAATTTTACTACCCCCAGATGATTTTATTCGGTTTGGTAAAGCCCTTTGCGAGATTAGTGAAGGCTATATTTAACTCCACAAGCTCCAAACGTCTCTCCTAAGCCGGATAATTTAATCTGGGAGAAGCAAGAATATAGCGGCAATACGGTAGTAGCTGTAGACCCCGATTCATCTGGATGTGAACTTGGTGGCCGGTAGACTAAAGCTGCCCTTGTCTAGCTGTTTACCGTTTTCCTTTAAGAGTACTGGGTAGGAAATGAAGGACTCTTATATAACCAAACAGCAGACCTACGTGGTTGATTCGGCATAATCCGCGTAAAAGGAAGGAGCGTTTTCTATAAATCACTCCTGACCCGAAAGGAACAATGAATGTCACAACAGCGGCAAATGAGAGCTTTCTGTATAAAGCAATATTTTACGTAACTTCATCTCAGAAGACTTTATAAATACGAACACGAATATCATGGAGTTCAAAGACAAAAGCTGGTCTGTTATTTCACTGCGTCTGCTTCACACTCCGTCAACTTCCCCCTTGACGCATCATATCAAAGAGAATTATCTATTAACAAGGAAGCATACCGAGCCTCTGTCACGTTAGAAATATTACCCAGAAGAGAGAAGTGATTAGTACGAGAGGTAAAATAACAGGCGATTTTATGTCCCAAACCTTACTAGAGAATACGGGATTGTGACAGTTTCAACAGATTTTCAGGATAAACAATTCTCCGGCACACCTACCTCCCTTCAAAGATCGTCCTGCGTTTCGATTTTCATAACTCTAATAGTCACATTAGAATATCACATTAATAGTAATTTAGTCCGACTGTGAAGTAAGGTATCTGATAGTTGTGTTAGTGAAGGCAAGGAGAATACAGATGATCCTATACTCTCAAGCTCCTGTAAGTCGTCCTTAGTTTAATCAGTTCGTTTAAGGACATGTGGGATAAAATACTAGAGTTATTCCGACCATGAGAGATATACCTGTGAGAAAACAGAAAGAAGAATGGGGGAAAAAAGGATAAAAGTAACGTAAACACAAAGGGATGGAATAAAACACTAAATTAGTCCAAAAACTGAGTGGCAGTACCATCACTCTCACTCTCACTTAAATCACTGCCCCCCACCCCCCAAAAAAAAGTTTAATTGGAAAGAAATCCTAGAGTTTTCCCGAGCATGAGAGAGCTAACGGTAACATTATTAATACTCTCAGGATTCTAATGACACATATATACAATCGTTATACGGTAGGTGGAACAATATAGTAGAATTGCCCCCTTCGTGATAGCGTTAATGGAGGCAATATTAACACTCATAGGCTCATATACTCACTCCCACTTAAGAAAATGAAAGAAAAGCATTAGGGAACAGAATGCTAATCGCCCGCCAGAATATACTCTTGGCCAAGTCCAAGATTTTGGCCATATCTTGATACCCTGAAGATTTCATGTTGATAGCTCAAGTCGTTCATGAGATATAATGGTGCTAAAGGCGCCCGACAAAAAATCTAGTTGACCTTTGGCAGCCATTTTGATGTCCTTGACCTTGACCCCGAGTGCCTATTGTTAGAACTCTGCCGAGATTTTGGCCATATCTTGATACCCTGCAGGTTTCATGTTGATAGCTTAAGCCGCTCATGAGATATAATGGGAACAGATAGACACACACACACACACACACACACACACACACATACACACACACACAGAGGCGGGCAAAAACATTATCGCTCCGCCTTGTAAAGTTGGGCGATAAAAAAAGAAAGATATCGTGTAACATTAGCTGGAAACAATACTAGAGTTGTTCCGATCATGATGAAGTTAATGGTGACAGTATCCACACTCTCAGGCTGTTAAACGCCTCCCTAGTAATATTAAGTGTCTAACGATATTGGCTTTGGATACCAGAAAGGATGTGAGCGTGAGAGGGTTAAGTGATGCGTAGGATAACCTAGTCTCTAAAATACATCATTCTGTACTTCCCATTTTGCCTCTTAGTATTCACTCTGATACTGTGAAATAGCTGGTTGTTGTAAGTGAAGAAAGACATTTATATAAGCTTTCATATACACCACTTTAGCTTAGGAGAGGTACTTAAGCTTAGGACAGACGGACGCCGACACATGGTAACACTGAAATAATCAGGACGCTTCGCTAATCGGATATACAAACGTCCTTCAGTTGCATTTTTTATCTCGACAGATGGATGGTGGATTGACGGGGAAAGAAAACTTCAGCCTGCAGTCTACTGGGTTCACTTCGAGATGAACTTGAAGCCACAACAACTCCTATACTCATTTAACATTAACTGGGCCTAAAATTGCCATCTCTCCATCTTGTATGTTAGGCTATGACAATAAATTAACACTAAAAAATGTTGCTAGCCACGAAGAAACGCTGTCGGAAGTATGCAGAACCGTAACATTATCCTCTTCTGCCATATGCTGCAAACAGACGAAAATCTTGGCCAAATCAATGTGAAAGAAGTATAGGTTAGGATGGTTTATAAATACGGATCTTGTGAGAGTCGTGGACCGCTGGTGAGAAAGTGGAGCAAGGGAGGAGAAGCCTACACGTCCAGCTGGGATAAGTCAGGCGAGGGTGAATGGCAAGTGGGACAGTCTTGTTGGTCAGTAGTGGTGGTGTTGCAATGGATACGAGGAGCAAACAAGACTTCTTTCCTTGCACATTTTTTTCCCTAACATTTTAACCTTTTTTAATGCAATGACTCGCTCTTTAGTTCATTCTTACAACCTACAGATGATTTTACTTAGATGATTTACTTAGATTCAGTCTGCAGTCCACTAGGTTCACATTAAAACAACTGCAACAACGAACTCTGACATGCACATTGCTATATATTTCTCCTTAACACCCCGAGCCTTAGAACATATTTTTTCATTCTTGGTCTTGTACTGAAAGGGTTAATGAACGCTAAAAGCAACCCCTACAGTTCGAAAATCTCCCGAAAACCAAATAAAATTGTGCAGGAGTAACTAAAGGCTAGAGTAGAATATGGGCCAGTTTAGTTCAGCCCCTTTTCAATAGGAGAGTGATTTGCTGATCAGATTTACCGTATGTGCATTAGGGTCGTTAGTGTAGGTTCGTTGTCTGAATGTCTTTTTTATGAACGAATTATTAAAAACATTGCCATTGTGTCTTTATACTGTTGTGTTACTTCATAATATTGGGTAATTCTATTTCTTGCAGTATCTCGGTTTAAGAAATGGCTTTTGTTTTAATGACATAGGCTTATAGGCCACTGGTCGATAACAGGATTGAAAAAAAAATTGCTTTGTAATATGAAGTGGGGTCGAGCTCTGTCGTGGAACGTAGTGTGCTGCAGTGTATTGAAGTGTAGTGTACAGTGGGTTGGCCTGAAGTGTGTAGGATGTTGTTCATCAGTGTCTAAAGGCGTAGTGTTTAGTGTGTAGTGCCTTGAGTTATAGGATGTTGTAGTGTGTAGTATGTTGAAGTGTACAGCATAGTGGGTGTAGCTGTAGTGTGCAGTATGTCGAGCTGTAGTGTGTAGTGTAAGCTTTATCGTGTGAGGAATGGAGCCGATTAATTAGTGCATATTTCACTGTATATTCTATTGGGAGCTTGCCCTATTTTGTGCTTTGTTTTTCCCATAAGCTGATGCTACTCAGTCCAGTAAATTGGAGTGAAACTGGATAATGATGATGATGATGATGATGATGTGTTCTGTACTGGGATTTTCCTGGTACAATATTGGGCTGAAGAAATGTATTGTTAGTTTCTCTGAGACTCTGAATTTCTCGTGTGCCTTGTGGTGATGTTTTAATGACTGGCTGATAATGTGTAAATGTTATCTTAAATGAGGCATGTTGTTCAGTGTTAATTCTTTTATGTGGCAATGTAAGCTTTTTCTATATTGTGTTGTGCTGGGTTGTGATGTCGAGCTGTGTTGAGTTTCGGTGCTTTGTGGAGTGATGTGCTGCTTTGAAATGTGGTGTGTCGTGGTGTTATGTTTTGTGGTGTGAGTGGCGAGGTCAGGTATCGTATTATTGTGGTATGTCTGATGTGGTGTGGTGCAGTGTGGTGTGGTGAGATATGGTGTGGCTGTGTGTGGTGTGAAATAGTGTAGTGTGGTCTAGTGTAGTGTTCTGTGATATAGTGTTGTGTGGTATAATGTTATGTAATATGATACGGTGTGGTATGGTGTGGTCTGGTGTAGTCTGGTCTGGTGTTACGTGATATGGTGTCGTGCAGTGTAGCTCGGTGAGGTATTGTGTGGTGTGGTGTGGTATAGCGTTTTGTGGTGTGGCGTGGTGTAGTGTGGTTTGTTGGTATGTGATATGGTGTCATGCAGAATAGAGTGCTGAGATACTGTGTAGTGCGGTGTAGTGTGGTGTGGTTTGTTGGAATGTGATATGGTGTTGTGTGGTATAATGTTATGTAATATGATATAGTGTGGTATGGTGTGGTGGTAGTCTGGTCTGGTGTTACGTGAGATGGTGTCGTGCAGTGTTGCTCTGTGAGGTATTGTGTGGTGTGGTGTGGTGTGGTGTGGTGTGGTGTGGTTTGTTGGTGTGTGATACGGTGTCGTGCAAAATAGCGTGCTGTGGTGAGGTGTGGTGTGGTTTGTTGTTATGTTGCGGTGTGATATAGTGCTGTGCTGTGCCATGTGATGTGGTGTCGTGTGGTGTGGAGTAGTCTGATGAATTGTAATATAGCGCTATGTGTTGTGATGTGAATCTATGTGGTATGATGTAGCTCTGTGCTGTGTTTTGTTGTGGTATGCTTTGATATGCTGTAGTATGGTCAGGTGCTACTCTTATGTAATATAGTGCTGTGTGCTGTGATGTGGAACTGTGTGAGAATGGTGCAGTGTTTTGGTGTTGTATATTATGGTGTGGTATGGTGTGGCGTGGTGTGGCGTGATCTGTTCCTATGTGCTTTTGTATACCAAGGCATGGTGCCGTGTGATATGGTGCGTTGTGATGTGTGCTTGTGGCAAGGTGTGGTGCGGTATTTCGCAATAGAGTCTTTTATACTGTGATGTGGTGGGATGTGGTATGGTGGAGTGTCATTTGATACCGTGTGGTGTGATGTTATGTGATGTGGTGTAGTGTGATGTTATGTGATGTGGTGTAGTGTGATGTGGCGTGGTGTGGCGTGGAGCGGTGATTTGTTATTTTATGATAGGTATATTGACGTATGGTATGGTACGATGTGATGTGATGTGGTGTGATGTGATGCAAAGTGGTATTATGTGGTATGTTGCGTGTGGTGTTACGCTCAGTGATATGGTCTGGTTTGACGTGGAGAGGTGCTTTACGATATAATATAATTTTCTGATGTGCTCTTTGTTCACATAGACTGATTTTGTGTTATGTCCTTGTATAGGGTAGTATTGTAGCATGTTTTTGTGATGTTTGAAGTGAAATGTATGTTTATATAATGTGGCGTTCTGTGGGTTGGCTTTGTGTGTGTGTATTGTGCCATGATGGTGTTCGGTATTGTTTTGATGCCATATAACGTCCTGTGATGTGGTGAGATGCGTGGAATGGTGATATTTTTATTCTGGTATCTCATTATGTATTTCATGTGGACTGATTTGTGGTTGATGGCTGTGATATAGGATGGTGTGGTATGTTATGGTGTTGCATTTGTGTGGAGATGTGTTGTGGCTGGTGAAGTGTAATGAGGTGTGGTGAGGTATGGTGTTTTGTGATGTGTTGATGTACTGTGCTGTATTATAGTGTACAGTACTCAGTGTAACTTTAAGGTGTAGGGTGGTATACAGCAACTTAGTGTACAATATTTTCATTTGATAAGTGATGTGGAAAGAATGTTGGTACAGTGTGATGGGGTGTAACCGAGATGTGCTACAGGATACAGTGTGGGGTGTGTCGGTGTAGCAGGTGATGTGGGCTACTCTTTGTAAATTTTGTGGTTTGATGTTATAAAAGATGATTTGAAATTATCCGCTATTAAGTGCTGTGGTGCTATGTGTTATTTTCTCCTTGTGTGTGTGTGTGTGTGTGTGTGTGTGTGTGTGTGTGCGCGCGTGTTCAATGATAGAAAGCGAACAAGGTAGCCCCAACTCAGATATTCTACACACTATCCAAACACATGAAACAAATGACATTAATAAGATAATATATACATATTTTGTTAAGTGAAGTTTAAAGTGTGCATATTACTGTTCACTTTTCTTACTTTTTTTTTTTGCAATGTAATGAATGTTTTGTGGATGTATATGGATTAACTTTTACCCGATACGTTTCTCTGTGGTGTGATAGAGTGCACCTTTAAATTTTCACGCTACTTCAGTCTCTTAAATGTGATGATTATTTTTATTCCTAATCCTTACTACCTTCAGAGGCTTTTAGTTAGCTTACGGTAGATATTTCGAGCAGGTGAGGCTTCATTTTAACTTCATTAGGCCCTTAATTATTCTTTTTTTTTCCTAAGTCAAATCGTTCATTAGAAATAAGAATATGATAAGAATGGCGGAATCAATCATCTATTTTTGGTTCTGGGTACACTGACTTGTAAATACGGAACTGGAGAAGAGAGTAACTTAGACACGCCGTGATAATATAGCCAAGCAGACAAATGGCTTGGTGAGAGGGTGTGGTTCAGAAGGGAGCCACGAAAGGTCCTAACGTCAATAACTCCTGTAGTAATAAACTGCTGTATCAAGACCTACGATCAGACTCTGTTTTTGGCCCGTTCAGGCTCCTCTGGCTCACTTGGCTGAATGTAGTCGTCTGGTGTTGACTGGAATCATACAGTTTTCCTTACAGTGAGTTAATGGCGACAATACTAACATTTTAAGGCTTCTGTGACTCACTCAAAGGAATAAAATCGTTTGGTGTTAGCTAGTAGAGAATGATAGAGTTCTTTCGATCATGAGATGGTAAATAACTCAAGTAGTAATCAGTACTTAGGGCTACGAGCTGATTCCATGTCCAGTTTATCTTAGTTTCAGTGCTTCCAAATTACGTGTCTGACAGTAAGCATATCCTCCATGAACGCTTTCGCCTCCTTTGGATGTATTATATGCGTACGGCATTATTTTACTCAGGCTAAAGGTCCTGGAAAGAGACGCCTTCACACTGTGGCACTAATATAGCCAAGTGTCTCTGCTCCACGGCTACAGAACATGCCTCAACGTTCTATAGCCGAGCAGCAGAGACACCTGGCTATATTAGTGCTGCTGGATGTAAGCGCCCCTCGCCTGGACCTACGGCTGAAGCATAATAATACCCTGCTCCCATCTTATCCCTGAAAAAAAACAAAAAAAACAATGGGGACTCTTGGAATTGGAAAACATCAGGCTGCAGCCAACTGGGTTCATATTCAGATGAGCCTGGGGCCACAGCAAATTCAACAAAATAATATCAACAACAACTTGTGCTAGAAAGGAATTCTAGAAGTCAAAGGGCTTTTTACCACCTCGGTTAACCCGTTTCTGCTAAATTACTTCAATGTATATTTATGCTGTACGTAGCCTGAACAGAGTACTGAAGTGCCTGGCAGCCAAAAGGTGTACCAGTTCACCATGAAAGGCTTTTCCTACATACGTATATTCATCATCTAATCCTGTGTTGCCCCATGAGGAGCGTTGGAACCCGGGGCTAGGCAAGCTGGTCCTGACATTTAAGATGAGAGTGACCAGCTCACTTACCAATGTTCAATAAAATCGTCAAATACCTGAAACACTTTAACAGGATTAGATGCCCCCTCACTGAAGGCGGTTAAGTCTATTCTGAATTTTAGACAGAACATTGGAATTACACTACACTAAAATACATAGCACTAAATTTCATGAGGAGTGATTAAACTGATAACACTAAAATCACAGCTAAACTTCACCCTATAGTACACTTAAAAACACTCAGCAATACAACACAGCACACTCTACGCTACATCTCAACACTACACAGTCCAAAAACACATGGCAAAGCACAATCCGTCTTAACTCATGGCTACACAATATCTCACAACACTCAGCAACACCACAAACAAATACAGGAAAACGCAAGATACCAATCTAAATTCCTCACACAGTGGTATATAACACAGCAGAAGGCCTCACCATTAGCCCTGTCGCCGCGAGGGTATCAGTTTTATCATATTCTTGCTACCGCCAGACGATTTTTTTCGACTTAAAGACCCCTCGCCTTCAAGAGAGGAATGAAACCTATATCTAACCCCTCCCATTTCTAACAGTCTCTCCTAAGATGATTATAATCGTCTGCAAATAGTAAGAATTTATCATGAAAACGTCTTCTACTTCGAGGGTTGACATCAGATGACAAACAGTACAACAAAAATCAGTGTCTCACAACACACCACAGTGTAAACACCACACATCGCTCTGTAACATTTCAGACAGGAAGAAACACAGAGAAAGAGAAGCACATGCGTCGTGCAATTGGTTTAAAGGCCCAAATCAGTGTCCACCTGTAATTTGGGGGATGTTAATTTTTAAAAAAAAAAGTTGGAAAATAATCGTGCAAACGTAAAAAAACACAATCACCCTCCCCGCTTCTACTCTGCTGTTTGTTGTATTTGTCACCATGCTTTAAAACTAATGAGACGGGAGGTGCGCACTGACTGTGTGGACGGGCCTTAAGGCTAACAATTTGACCCACCCTGCGCCCTTAACCACTGACCGATTACTCTCAAAATCGAGCTGCTTCATCCATACCTGACCCATAACCAATCCACCAAGTTTAGTTCAAATCGGATTAAGAATGACTTTGACCTTTGACCCATTGTTCAAATTACAGAATACTTTCATCATCGGCTGACCTTAAATCTTTCAGCCAAGATTCATCCAAATCGAATAAAAACTATCTGGCTTAAAGGCCGGACATTTGACCCTGCCCTTTACCTCCGACCGACTGTTCTCAATACCAAACCACATCCCGCTGTCCTGTCCCTCAATCCTTCGACCAAGTTCATCCCAAAATCGGATCAAAATTCACTGAGTTGATTCAATCCTTGGCCCATGATCTATACCCATTTTCGCCCCCAAATTAATCACCTGTTGCTCTGATGGTCCTCCTTCATTATGCCACATTTGGTCCACTTACATCCAATTCGTTTTCCACAATCTTGCTAACAAAGACAAAAACAAACAGGACGAAACACATAACACCCTCGCTCTTAGGCGCTCGGTTATGGCCAGCATTGATTCATAATACGGTAAATACTCCCATATCTTAATTTCTCTGCGATGAACTCTGTTTTATTTACCATGCTATGTCGCTTCACCTTACTCTCCGCTACACACACCTCAGTTCATTACATCACGACTCCAGTAGTCAGGTGAAATCCTACACTGTCCTTCAATATGTAACACACACAACAAATCAGATCATACATATGCACAGGAAATCATAACACACACACACACACACACACACACACACACACATATTAACATCATTACTAAGTCCATAAAATATTAGTATGTACTTCATACGCCACATTTTTATGCAGAAAAAAATAGACTTTCTCTTCAGAACCTTCACTACCCCAGCAAAAAAAAAAAAAAAAAAAAAAAAAGAGCAAGAAGAAGAAGAAATGAAAGGCAAAATTAAGTTCATCATTTTGAGACAAATACTCGAAGGGTTGAATGGAGGTCGTAAACAAAGAGAAAATGGGACTGAGAAAGACTGCTCCAGAGTTCAGAAACTGTCTACATGAGGTCCCGATAACACGAGTATACCTTGGCAAAAAAATAAAAAAGTTTGACGGGAAAGTTGTTAGAATATATGAATGAAAGGATGCTGCATGCCCGCCTTAAAGGGTTGACATGCAGGTAGGGAGCGTTCAGTGTGCAAAAATATACATACTGTACTAAAGATTATGCACAAACTTACATCTCCCTTCAAAAACAAACTTCTTACCAAAATACAAAAACGACTGTAACCCTCACCATTTCACATCACCATATCAAAAGAATATGTAATTCCACACAAGCGCTCATCATTAAGCCCCATAACATCATTCCACCAAGAACACCATAAAATCACCACGTACAATCTACATCACCCACCACATCACATGGTACGACACCACTTACATCACACAACCACATCACACAATTTCACACCACCAAAAACACATCATAGCATTACATAATACCACCCAGCCAGCATCACCACATCATATAGCATCACATCACCAACATCATACCACCACATCGCAAAATACCACACACCAGCATCGTATCACTTCCACTTCATGTAATACCACGCCACGACACCTCATTCGAATTCATTCATACCAGATCATCAAAGACCAGCATGTTTTCAGCACACCATTATATACCACGAACTAATACCATAATTCCACCTACCACTACATACCACCCCAGTACAATACCGTCGAGCCATACCACAATACCAGATACATTAACATCCTGTTGTGATACTCGCGAGCACAATAACATCACACCAGTACACCATATCAATTCCACAACACAACACCACAATATAGTAACACCATGTTATAATATACCACTTTCACACCGCACTACAGAAATGGCTCCACTTTCACCCCTCACACCACCACACCACACCCATGTAAAGCATATTTATACCACCCTAGGCCACTCCACGGCTCTCTGTACCACTTCAAAGTACCTTCATATCACTACACTACACCACAGCACTTCACGGCACACCATACCACACCATACCAGGTTTTTTCAGCTTGACAATACATTTTCTCATACCGCACTGCATACCACACGACAGCACTGTATGAAAACACCACACCAGAGTGACTTTCATACCACATCACACCATCTTTGAAGTACATGTTGAAATACCATCCTCATTATGACATACCACAACACCACAGTACCTCCATACCGCACCATCACCACAACAGTCATACCACAACATACCACTCACCACCACACCACAAAACCTCCAGACCACACCTCCTCCACATCAAAACACCATCCCACACAGCACCACACCACAACAATCTGGCCACAACATGCCACATACCGGTGTGCCATCCTCATACCACACACCACCGCACCATCACACCACACGCCAACGCACCAAACCCAGGCCGAGAAAAAGTCGAAGTTAAAAGGAATGTCTCCGGCTAAAGATATTCGCCAGCCTGACAAAAACTAGCCCTGCATCTCAAAAAAGACAGTCCAGTATGAGGCAGAGGATGATAAGCCTGGCGTGTGAATAGACCTGCGCTGCTCTAACCCGCAACCGAGCCTAGGAGTCAGGTATTGCAAGTAATCAATGTTTGTCGGGTCTGAAGCTACAGGGAAGGTGTGCTGCAACATAACTAGTTTCTATTGACAGATGCGATGAATTTTTATTACTATTATTATTATTGTTATTATTATTATTATTATTATTATTATTATTATTATTATTATTATTATTATTGTTCTTGTTCTTGTTGATGACGATATTACACGTGACAATTCAGATCTGTAGGACTGGGTTGGATCTATGGTATGGGAGGTGAGTGGACAGGATGGACTGCAGTGATAGTAAGTGGTGATGCATGACAGGCACCCCGGGGAATATAGCCGTTGTAGGCCGAGCTGAAGTATAAGCCAGTGTTATAACATTCACCCCATTAGAGTATAAATGGGTGAGTTAGAAGGAAGGTGGGTGGGTGGGGATGTAGGATAGGCATAGATGGAGTTCGAGGT
The DNA here is from genome assembly GCA_018397915.1 of Birgus latro. Taxonomy (NCBI): domain Eukaryota; kingdom Metazoa; phylum Arthropoda; class Malacostraca; order Decapoda; family Coenobitidae; genus Birgus; species Birgus latro. The sequence continues at coordinate 25,754 of JAGKTI010010963.1, forward strand.
GAGGCAGAGTGGAGTGAATACACCCTGTGAAATTCGCAATGGAGGGAGCAAAACTGTCTTAGTTGTTGGACGTGACGCTGTAGATGAAGGGTGAGGTGGGTGGAAGAGGGTGGGCAGGACAGGCACAAAAGTTAATAGATGGTGGAGTATACCCTGTGAAGATGGGTGTTGCATGAAAGTATATATAAGAAGACAAGGGGTAGCCAGATAATGAACGGGTTGGGGAGTAGGGGGGGGAGATGGACGGGGAAGGTGGGTGTTGGTAGATGGATGTTGCATTAGGGACGGTCCTAGTGGTGCAATCAGACATCACATAAGAGGGTGAAAGACGTGGACGCAGTGGGCAGGGACAGCAGTATGTGGAGGTTCAGGGCCACACTTACACCGTGAAAATGGTCGCTCAAGAGTGACCGGTTTGGGCGTGGCGATTATTGGGTGTAAAGCTTTCTCCTACACCACCACCACCGCCAAGGACAAGAGTAATAACAACGCCAATAATGAAACTAGTAATAATAATGATAATAATAATAAATAATAATAATAAATGATAATAATAATAAGCAAGGTAAGCACGCGTCATTCTCATATAAATACCTGGCGACCTATGATCCAAGTAAAGTATCCTTAGTTAAAGTTGTAACCTAAACTCGTCAGAACAAAACAGTGCTGAAGAGATTAAATGATCGTCTAATACACTCTGGCCATAAAAATGATCAAGACTCAGTAAGGACTTTGTATTCATTCCTAGATCTAGGCAGGATAAAAAAACAGAAATATGCTAAGTTTATTAAAATTCACAAATATTTACTTAGAATATCTTTACAGCAGAAAATTTTAAGTGTCATCCTGCTATGTTGATGTAGAAGTTAACTGTATCGGCTGACCTTCAGTGATATTGCAGTAAGCCTATAAAAACTGGGTTAACGGACGTAAGGCAGAGGAGGGGCCGAGAAGAGGCAGGGCAGGTGAGGAAATAGACTGGTGAGGAGAGGGAGGGCAGGTGAGGGTATAAATTGAGGCCAGAGCGGTTGCCTCCTCAGTTACGGGACGTCCACATACTCACACACATGACAATGAACGCAAAGGTATGGCTAAACGATGTCCAAGAGCAAGATGGCAGTTTTGGAGACATTAGAATAATCATAGAAGGGTAATGTAGAGAAACAGGTGTTCGTCGTTTCCTTACTTCGTGTTTCCCTACATCACCCATCTATATTAAACAGTTGACTGATTTTTTTTATTAAATTAAAGCATGGGGTAACATTAATATCTCAGGTGAAATGTCGTTGTGTCTTGGTATTAAACAAACTGAAGTTCTGAGTTTTGTGAACAAACCAAAATGAAAAGGGGGGCTGAGCAAAAATTTGGGGAGAAATTTGGCGTGAGATGCATCGCCGTAATACTGCTTCCAGACGTCGTTATACAGAACATATTTCTGTCTTGGAATAATCTTAACATTTCACCTAATTACGATGCAGTACGTAAAACAGTAGAAAATGTTTTCATAGAATAAACAAATATTAAATTGTTTCACTGTTGCTTTTGTTAATGTACTGTATATAAGCCAGTGAGTAACGTGTTCCTTTCTACTCTGCCCAGATCCTTCTCCTGCTGGGCCTGGCTGCCCTGGTTG